>KK113022.1:101899-114714 GCA_000611955.2 Stegodyphus mimosarum | reverse complement strand
TTTATAATTTTTTTTTTTAAATAGGTGAGTTTCCTGATTTAATTTGAACAACAAATAGCTTATGCTTTGACGAGTGGCAACTTATTTTCCTTTAAATCAGTGAGTTTCCGACTAAATTTGAAACAAAATAACTTAGAGTTTGCAGTGTGACAACACACTGCATTTCAAATCGCTGAGTTTGTTAATGGAAATTCAGTTAAGTTTGCACAAACATAAAATAGCCCTTTTTTAATAATTGTACTGTAAATATAATTTTAAATAAAATAATAAACGGACAAATATTGGATTGTCTTGGTATCAGTTTAAAAAACCAGTTTTGGCACACGGCTTATTATACGTATAATAATATAGCTTAATTTTTTTTTGTATAACAGACCTTTCTATTGATAGGAGCAACCTACTAGATCTTGTTTCAAATGATCTACTGGAAGTAATACTTTACTTAAAGTTAGTTGCTATTTTAAACAGGGAATGCGCGAGAGGTCAAGTGCAGGACACGTCAGTTTTTTTTTTTTTTTTTTTTCAATTTGTGAATTCCAAAGCAAGAATCTTTGAGTCATTTAAAACATTTTTTGTAATTGGTAATATATGTGTACAACCAATGGTTGCGAAAATGGTAGTATGTATCTACAGCCAATGGCTTATTCGCATTAAGAGGAATTATTGAATATGATGGATCAAAAATTTTTAAAAAGGATTTTTGTGAATTTATACTGAGGTTTCGAAAAAATGTAAACTTTTGTTAAACATTATCACAAGTTTAAACTTCTTAATAGCCTCATATCCAAAAATGCATACAGAGATCTACTGTAACATATAACAAGATAGTTTCTTCAAAATATCATTAATTTTTAACTAAAAATGTGTCGCATAGAGCATTTTCAAAACATGCGAAAAAATTTGTTTTGAGAAAACCGGATTTAAAGTTTTTTTTTAAACTTACCTTTAATACATGGTCATGAGAAACAGCAAAAACTTTAAATATGAATTTGTAAACACTAGATAATATTTTCGTATCATTTAACTATTTTTAATCTCATAATATTAAATATGACAAAAATAAACATATCGCAAATTGGTATGTGATTCGAAGTTATAAGCAGAAACAATTTATGCATTATATCCAATGAAACATTTAAAATTCACCCGCAGTATATATTTTACCTTCATTTGTTATATTTACATTATCGTTTAATGCTTTACAATATTTTTTACTGTTCCTGTTTTTTCCCAAGCAGTTACACTTCTGTTTTTGCTTTGGTTCAAGTGACATCGATCACGCTTTTTTGCAACGAGTAAGGAAAACGAGTTTGTTTCCTCCTATTCTAAGCGTTATAGCATTTACAAAGTTAAATTTATAGTTCTCAGTACTGACATTTCTAGCCATTTTTTATTAGAAATAAACACTTCTTTTGTTCAAATATATAAATTATAATATCAGTAAATAACTGTTGAAATACGTTTTTTTTTACATTTTCTCCAAAATTTAAAGGGCAAAGTTTACTTTGTTTACACATCTTAAATACTGGTAACTTCTTTACAAATTATAATATTTGAGCTCGGTTTTTTGCATACGATGTAGTTACTACGTATATGGAATATTACCAAAATAATAATAAAAAAAATTCTTATTTTGGTTGATGTTTAGCTATTTTAAAGTCCACCATCCCCTTAATGCGTAATTTATTTTTACGAAATCCGAAATATCTTATTTCCTTGCGTATCCCCCCCCACAGATTTTTAGCGCCAGATTCTATAAATTAAAAAAGTATTCACGCAACTTTCCTTTGTGCTAAGCGATTTAAAAAGCAATAAACGCAGATTTTAAGCATGTTTTTTCTACCTATTGATCAGATTCATTTAAATAAAGGTGCATTTAAGTCATGAGAGGCCCAATTAAAAGTATTAAATACTTTTATGAAATGACACTAGCCGGAATAATTAAAATCATTACATACCTGCATGTGCGTATGTGTAATATATAAGGTAGACAGTTATCACAGAATGAAGGTGATTTATTGCGTAGACGGCATAATGAAACTTGATCGATGTCAGGAAGCTGAAGAAATGAGCAATGCCTTGCCGAGACTCGAATACGCGCCGAGCGTGCTGACCACTACACCACAAAGTCATGCTAAGAAGGCGGGAGAAATACCTTATAGCTTTTAGATTTCACCGTGCCTTGTCATTTTGTTCATCAACTCTCTCGTACATTACACATGAGAGAATGAGTCATAAAAATATGAACTGGAAGTGATACAGAAACTTAACATTATATAATATATACACTTTTGGACAATTCCTAAGGCCGGACAACACTATCACCCATCGCAACCACAAAATGTAATGAAGTAAAATGCGGGAAATTAGAATAAGTGCGGGACACAGTAAGAGAAGGTGTGCGTATGCAAATTTTTATTTCCTTGCCTGTTCATGAAGTGATAGCGCTGATTAAAGATTTGACGCGTGCGGGCAGTTGTATCAAGTGAAAGTTTGCGAGAAAGATTTAATTGAAAGTTTCGGTATGTCTTCCCGAGGTAAACTAGAGGAAGTTCAACTAGGGGCTGTGAAAAGCATTTAAAACAACTGGAACGTGTAATCAGCACCTCGAAGGAGGTCGTGTCTGATGTACTATGCTTGCACGAGACAAGTACATTTCTCTGTTGGCCAAAGGAAATTGGAGCATCACGGCTCAGAAGGTGGCGAATGAGTTTCTTTCTGACACAGGACAGCAGATCTTCCAAAAAGCTGTACCCAGACGTTTGAGAGGAGAAAGATTATGCACCCGCAGACCAGTTGTGAGTATCCCATTGTCCAGACAGCAACGTACAGCCCGTTTGCAGCCGTGTGCCGCGAGTATCGCAATTGGGCTGAACAAGACTGAGCTTGCGTACTATTCTCATATGAGAGTAGGTTCAGTCTCTCATCAAGGTGGTTTTGGATTCTCTGGGAAAGAACGCCCTCATCTGAATACTGGCAAAGGAGTAAGGACAATTGCTTCAACAGCTGCTGGATAATGCAGTGCAAAGCCCGATCCGAAACATGTGGAAAGTTGCATCGCACTCCGGTGAACATAACCCTTCCCTTCTCAAAGATGCCTGCTGTCGTTCATATGCATTTTCCCATTTCTCTATTCAAATCATAGAAGAACACTTTTTTACTTTGGGTGTTTCAAAACCTTCCATATTTTCCTGAACAATAAATGTGCTTTATTCTAATGTTCGAATAGTGTGGCAGAGGTATTTCATCATGATTAGCCTCCACTTCCTCTCAGTGTTATGCCACATTGTAATTTGAGATCCACCCTTAGCAACTGTCCTGTGTAAACTAAATGGATAAACCAATTTAAAAGTTTTTAAGTTCCTTTTCTCTCAAAATATAAGTTTTTAAAGTTCTTCAAGTTTTCTCCCCAAATATCACAAATGCTGCTTTAAACTTTGTAGGGACATTAGGTATTTTTTGAAAGCAGGAGATGTAAAAAATGAGCAATGCTGTCGTCGGGACTCGAACCTCCGACACTGTGTGCTGATCATTACACCACGAAGCTATGCTAAGAAGGCGTGGGAAATACCTTAGAACTTTTTGAGAAATAATTGTGAAACACAGTTCTTGAAATCTTTGCGTGAATATCATTATGTGATTTTATACAGTCCTTCTCTTGAAAGTGTTTCGTAGAACTGTTGTAGTTAGAACAAAACAGAAAAACATCTTTTACATTTTTATTGAAAATAAATATTTACGCATAAAATAGTCCACATTTCGTATTGTAAAGCAATGTAAAATAGACTTTAGCAAAATAAACATATGAAAGTAACAAAATGTAGCATAATAACAAAATAATTTTGATAAAAATGGGCTGATCATCTACAAGCCCATCAGCGTAATATTTGCTGATAGCTATGGGATGCGTACATACAACAGCAAATAAAAACCTCCTTTCCATATACAAGGTAACCGGCATTTAGTATTGTAGGAATATATCATAATTATTAATTAATTGGGAACAGTGATTATGAATAATTCATACTAATTATGAGTTCATTTATATCCATTACACGCATATTGTTTATAATTAGTATTTTAGGCAGATAGCCCACGCAAGAGGCTAGTCGCTAAAACTTGCATCATGCCCAGCATATCTGCAATTCATCTTTAAAAGCGGACATTCTTGACATCCTCAGGCCTTTAAACAGGTGTTTTCTTAGGGCGCAAGACGCTGTCACCTAACATTCTGATTTGTGGTCACATTCCGCAAGTAAAGAACAGTCGTCTGTTCGTTCATTAGCATCCTCGGTGACACGTCGGTCACTTCTATCCCCCCTTTCCGCTTGAGTTTGTGTCTTAAGGCATTTCTTGTCGCATCGCTTCTTACAAACTTCTAGAAGGCAGCCCAGTTTTCTTATCAATTTTATCGACTCTGTATTTCTTTCTCCCCTCCCCCTTTTCGGAGAAATCAAAATAAAAATTTTCTTCCCGAAAACAAAAGATATCACAGCTGCAGAAATTCTCAAAAAACTTCCGAGTTTATTCGCTTGTTTTTCTGCTTTGAATTTCGGAAGGCAGGTGCCTAGGCCGGCGCCAGGTGATGATGATGGTTGTGTTCAAGAGGTTCAACTTCTTGATATCGATCAAACGTTCTTCTGCAGCAGGTGAGATGTTCATTTGCACCTTGAGTGCGTATCTCTTTCTCGACCTCGCTCCTGATTCAGCCCCACTCCACCCCAAACGGTCGAATATCATGGAGCGTTTTATTTTAATAATCTTACTTTCCAATTATTTTAACTCCAGGTGATTACAGTTACAGCGATACTCACCTGGAGTCTAGTCCAGTTTTAAGACACTAATCTATTTTACAGAAATTCAGAACTAAAATTGTAACGCACACAAAACTGAAACGAGCGAAGATGAGCAAAATAAAAAATATTGTTCACAGATTTTTCCTTCCTTACGTTATGAAAAATGCATTAGCAGCTAGTATACGTGTTAGATAAAGATACAAGATATGGTTCATAAATGCAAAATAAAAAAATATTACGTTCTAAAAAAAGTAAATATAGATAAAGCGGTTCATAAAAGGAAAAGGAAGAGGAAAGTAAAAATATGGTTCACACAGTTTTTTCTTCCTTACATTATGTAAAAATACAGTCGGGTTCATAAAAGCAAAATAAAAATATTACCTTACGTAAAAAGCAGTGAATATATGTGTTATATAAGAATACAGTCTGCGGTTCATAGCGGGAAAATAAACATCTGACTTGCCGCTCCGGCTGTTGGCAAGCTATAATATAAAAACAAATACAATCATGACAACTGTTTCTACATTTTTTAATTTAAAAAAAAAAAGACATGATCGTATAAAATCCGAAATCTAACTTTTTGCACGTTCCTCCGAGCCCTATGCTAATATTTAGGAAACTTTTCTGCTCGTTATAAAAAATAAAACGCAAAAGTTTGACTCCCGTACGAGTAAAATAGACCGAAACATCCCATATTAAAATCGAGAGTCATAATCAGGGGCTGTGGACCAAATGGAAGAGCAGGATGCTTGCTTTTGTACGTAACTAAAAATAAATATCGTTTAGAAAAAATTTTCTGATAAGAGATTACGTCACGAGAATTTCTTTGCTGATTACTGTTAAAAATAGAGAGCAATATATTTTTTTTTAATTAAGATGTTACTCGCCTCCACCAGTGGTCGAGTGGTGAAGATCACTGATGGGTGATAAATCAACCTGGGTTGGGTTCAATACTAAGCGACTGGGCCGGATAGTTGGTTTGCTCCATGTGTAACGTGAATATGAGCCAACTCCCCTCAGAAAGTCCTCCTCAAAGGCATCCCTCCTCTCAGGCACATAGCCTTGGCTGTGTCATATTTCGATAATCTAAACCTAAACGTAAGGAGATGTTACTCATACAGTCTTATCGAATTGGTGTTCTAGAAACCACTGGCGGGCTTCAATATTAGCTCAAGTCGACTCGTAACATTATTTGCATGAATTAAAAATGAAAAGTTCGAGTTCGTACTGTAATGAATTTTTTTAGAATTACTAGATTATGATTCTGAAGTACGAGAATATTGACTGCACGAGAATATTAATAACATATTTTTTGGACCTTGAAAATTTATAAATTACTTGTACAAAAATTGTTTTGGCATAGCTAATGTAACAAAATTACAGAAGTACTGGTAAATCGTAAAAGAATATCATGGAATAGCATTTAAGAGAAAAATCAAATTTATTTATTTACCGATTCCTCCATCAAATATCGCAAACTGTGAAATTAAGTATCTCAGTTAATTTTAGTCGGATGGAGTCAAACATTTTGTGTTTTACTTTTTTTTTCTTCTTTATTTTCCCCATTTAGATTCAAAATAACTCACATTAAAATTTTAATATGTCGCATTTCCGTCTCTACCATTGGCAGCAGCTGCTGTGATTGAATAAACCTTTTATTACAGAAACCGATATTTGATTTCTGAAGAACAAAGACAAGTTTGCCAACTCACTAAAGCAGCAAATATATGAATGAAAATCATTGTAATTGCAAGGATAGTTATTTTTCATTCATCGCGTGCACGAATGATATGTCTTTTATTGTACGGACGCAAAAAGAAAAACGCTGTCGCCACGTGCCGCACCTTGTCCAGTCTGATTGTAAAGTGGTCAAAAAGCGTGTCGGCAACAAGGTAGGATTGAATGGAACAGAACTTCCCGCATTCCCATTTCATTTCAATAGAAACAGATAAACCGTTATCTCTATTCAAATGTGTTTCCCTAAAAGCAGCATGCGGCAATGAACTATTCTGAATTCATTTTTAGTCTAAGTGGTTTTTACGATTTATTCCTTGATAATTCTGCAAATATATTTTTCATACTGTTGTAGTCATTAAATCATTTAACCGATTGTCCTGATCATTTACCTAAACGTTTCTCAAACTTATTTAAAATAAGGACCTTTTACAGCCGGGATAAATTTGGACCCCACAAAGAATTTCAGCATCATTCTAGTAGAGAGATACTACACCCTAGTCTCAGATCAGGCAGTATCTGTTTCTATGTTGAATTCCCAGTTTACAAAAAAAGTGTTATCTTTTTTTAACGTTATAACTCCTTTCCGCATGCCTTCGTGGTGTAACTGGAAGCGCACTCGATGCGTATTCGAGAGGTTCGAGTCCCAGCGAGGGTATTGCACATTTTTTCCCGTCTCCAGCATAAAAAAACTTAATGACTCTACAGCGTCATAAGGGTTACAAAGGAATACGGCTGTTCCATTAACACGATAATACGTATCATATATAGAAGCAGACGTGCATGCACATCTATAAAAATGCATTTAAAGATTTTTTCAAATCACTAATATAATGGCAGTGCACAGAATTAAACTTAAGTCAGCTCACTCCATCCATACATACCCAGATACGCCTATGCGTGTGTATGTGCGTCATATTAATTATTCCATTTTAATAATTCAATTTTAAATATATTAATGTGTGAAATTCATATCAAAGAATTCTAACTACTTTATTTTCAAAGGAGATAATGTATTTAATAATCTACTAGTAAATCTCTCTCTCCATATATATATAATTTTTAGAAGTAGTACAAGAATGTGCAAGACTTAATTGGTCAAAAATTTTGCGCATTGAGCTGCAAAATTAAATTTAAAAATAAGCAAAAAGAGAAAAATTTTAAAGGCAATCGCCTAAAAGTAAATTTGATACCCACGTTCCAGAGTTTAAAAAACTTTAGCAAAAAATAATTACTCAAAAGTAAAAGTAATTGCAAAAAAAAAAAAAAACTAAAAAACTAAATGTTGGTATTCAAGAAATTCAACATTTCAAAAAAAACTTAACTCATAAAAAATAAAAACCCTTTCAAGCACAAACTAAATTAAAAATAAAACACCAGAAAAAAAATTACAAAGAATGGCAGTAAATGGCAATTTAGCCTAACTCGAATTTGTTACGGACTTATCAAGGGAAAAGCGTGACAATCTCGTGCACAGCGTTTCGTCAAACGACAATAATTGAGACAAAAAATGTAAATATAAATTATAATTTAAATTAGCAAATAGACCGTAATTCTTAATTTTAATCTGAGCATACTCCTCCCTGTTCCAAAAAGAATAATAACTTTTTCCAGACTGCGTGATTTGTAGATTCATATGACTTTTACATAATGATGATAACGTAGCTAATTCGAAACTTAACACGAAACCTTTTTCTTAAAAAACCTCCATTATAGATAACTACTATTTGCTTTCTGCACCTCGGCCTAGATAGACTGCTGCTTCTTCTCTTACTGCAAAGCTGTAAAAAATGTGAAATATTCGAAATAAGCCCTGTTAGAGGGCCAACTGAAATATGGCCGCAGATGTCGACTGAAATAAAGGGAATATTTAACTTGGTTCGGTTGCCAAGTTTACTCATCATTACGGATCAATATCTCAACATTTGCGCGATCAACATTTCTACATTATTACATCTAAGTCTGCCTCGTTATACATACTGTTACAAAATGTTCTGCTGCGGTAAGATAGCTTCCCCGCAAAGCTGGTTTAGGGTTGCCAGAAAATGGTAAGGGAAGGCATGGTTGTCGCGTTTGGCGCGAAATTTCCCATTTGGCGACAAAACTGGCGATATACCGTAGACGGGCGGATACATTCTAGAACGAATTCTTACTGGTTTGGTCCAGAATGTTCTCGAAGGCAGGTCAAAAGCTATATAAACCCTGCCTGTACACGGAGTCAGTGTTTAGTTAGTCTAGCGTCGAGTTGGTTGTCGAGTGTATCGGGAGTTGGTGCATCGAGAGTGTGCATCGCTGAGGCTATTGAGTGCATCGCGAGTTGTAGCGTGGAGAGTCTCGAGAGTACGTTGAGTTCCGAGAACGACCGAACCGAGTAGGGAGCTGTACACTAGTGCTTTGCCGTGAAACTGTCTTCACCGTTGTAGCCTGACAGCCTGAAAGCTGTGTTGCTGATTGTTTTAATGCGTTTGTCGTAATTTTTCGACGGCTGTAAACGTGTTTTTTGAGCTGTCCTGAGTAATACTGACTAATAAATTGTGTTTTCCTTCTTCATCAAGCGTTGCCGTTAATCACTCCAAATCCACGCACCCGTAAGAACGCAACAATATATAAACAATTTGATTAATCTTAATAAATTGCCTAATAATTACGCTAAAGCTGCAAAGAAATAAAATAATAATTTATTTTCTAATAGATTATTTAGTATATTATCTCCTTTGACAAAAGTTGTTAGAATTCTATTAAATTCTGTAACTCATTAGCATACTTAAAATAGAATCTTGAATAAATTTAAAATTGAAACTTTCCATTTTAAATTTATTCAAGATTTAGTTCAGACAATTTACATCCATGCCTTCTCCGGGATTCGAACTCGGGCCCTTTGCTACCTCAGTGGGCTTCCCTAACCACTATACCGTCTGGGCGGCAAACGTTAACATAACACAGTGCAAAGCGCATCTAAAGGGCGAAGTTCACACGGAGATATTTAAATGCTCCTAAGTCGACTCCGAATTTAAAAACTGGGAATTGATGCTCTCTATGGATTACCAAAAAATTTTCCTCCGGCCACCAAAAAATCTCTAGTACTTTACACTTCTCGAAATTACATGAAGGCATATACGGCTACAATTACACATAAGGGCCAGATGCGGTTACAGTAACACATAGGGATCAATTACATTTATTCAATTATAGTGCCAGTTATAGTTATACAGGGTCTGCACAAAAATGCCGTCAAATGGTCGTCAGATGTGGCGATCTCTAAAAAAAAAAAACCTACCCCTGTAATCTTATTTTTCTGGTTAAACTTCTTTCTTCAGACTTCTCATGTTACATTGTATAAAATTCGTAACAATTTAATCGAAATTCGTCTTGAATAAAGAATATGCGAACAAAAATTTGTACTCATATTAACTCATTTTAATATTAAATTAAAATCTTAGATGAAGTTTCATAATGTTTATAGCTTATCGTTACT
Organism: Stegodyphus mimosarum; assembly: GCA_000611955.2. NCBI lineage: Eukaryota > Metazoa > Arthropoda > Arachnida > Araneae > Eresidae > Stegodyphus > Stegodyphus mimosarum. The sequence goes on along the minus strand of KK113022.1, from coordinate 104,709 downwards.
TTTGTAGCGAATCGTTACTTTTGCGGTCTGTCACTTTTTCAAATACCGCTTATAACCCCTACAACGCATGTCCTCACTTTTGCGTTTTATAATTTATTTTTAGAACGTTTATAGCTTATCGTCACATCGGTGTCGAATCGCTTGTCAAGTAACGTTTATAATATACATATCTTATCCACGTTTTTCATGAGTGATTAGCTGGGTGGTATCCTAATCACTTTTGTTGGGTATCAGTTTTCAAATAATACGCATAACTTTTATTACTTGTCCTCAATTTTGCAGTTTGTAACTTATTTTTATAATGAGTATAACTTATTCCCACTTTTACGTCTAATCATTCTTTAATATCTAATCAATATTTACGTTATCATTCTTTAGCGTTTAATCCATCAACTTATCCCTACTTTTGCAGTTTATATCTTATTTTTTAACGTTTATAACTTAAAAGGCTTCTAATGCTTGTAATGTATACACGCTTATAACTATAAAAAATTTCATGTATATAATATTCATTTCATGCATGTAATGTACAACAGATATTTAAGAGAGTATTTGAAAACCCTCTGGTGCGACTTTTTCTGAATCTGAATCCTTTCAGATTTTTTCAAGCAGTAAAAATTATGTTTTTCACTTCCTGGCTGCTGCCTTAACCCTAGTTTTTAAATACATCTATTTCTACTGAAGGCTAAACAGTTATTTTTAGATTTGATTTTGATTTTGCATGATAACACCGTTAACCTTTGTCGGGCGAAAGCAAAAAGAAATGTAACCTATCGCTCATTAGCAAACAACGTTGCGAGGATAATACTACATAAATCCTCACGGCCGATGGGAAAATATTTTGCAATTATATTTCAGAATGAAAAGACTATTCTATTCGAAATTCGTTTCAGCGAGAAAGCGTATATTCCAAAGCAAAAACGTCTGCTGGAAAACCAGCCACAAAATAATGGCATTATATTCTTCGTCTGATAGTGCTTACAATGTGGTCAACAAAAGCCATTCTCTTGTTGCATAGATAGGTCACGTGATTTGGTTTCTATACACAGCCCGAGATTGGTACTTTTATATCGGTTACCTTGGATACGAGGACTTCCTTTCCATTTTTGGCTGACTGAACACTGAACATGATTGAACTTCATTTATCAGATAAAATAAATTGTCTGATTAATTAACTTTGAAATTATCATTTCAGATCTTATTTTTCGCAAAGAGATACTTATTGTTTGTTCTTAACGTGGTATGCGGCACATAATAATTGTGAAAAGATTTTATTAAAAAATATTTCTTTTGGGATAAAGAAAGAATAGAAATGCTTCAAATATAGCGTTACAATAATGATAAAAAATTCAAAAAATTATTCCATTCAAACTTTCAAATTTGTTTGTGATTCACTTGTTACAGTGCAAAATAAAAAAAATAATAAAAATTTGAAAATAATAAAATAAAAGCTTTCTTTCTAGTTATAATATCAATTAAAAGAAATTGTTAACTATAAAACCTGATTTTCTCCCCAAACGGGAGGGGGAATTAAAAACTGAAAAAACATAAAAAAACATCAGTTGAAAGGAAAGAAAAAAATGCGAATGGTCTTAGAATAAAACCTTTTACTGAAGTAAAAAAAAATTCTAAATATTAAAATCATTTGGGAAAGTAATAAAAATCTTAATGTTCAGATATAATCTTTTGCTATCGTGAAGTAATCTAATCTTTTGTTCAAATGAGAAAATAAAAAATCTAAAATAATTAAAAAAGAAAAAAGAAAAAAAGAAAATCTGAAAGCTCTCAGATTTTATATTATACCCAAAAGGGCGTTTTTTTAACATTTTGTGTGTTACCTTTATTTATTAAATATCATTTTCTTTGCACTTAAATTACATAAAATTAAATTCAACAACAATAACACAAAATATTTAGAATCAGTAAAACAGTGTTCCCATTGCTCGCTTTGAAATCGTTGAATTTGTTAATCAAAAATTCGTTAAAGTTTTACAAAATTTTAAACAGATAATAAAAAAATTTCGAAATTGAAAATTCGGGCTTTTAAGTGCCCATATTTGGTTGGAGGGCTATGTTATTCAAAATTTGACGACTCTAGATACCGTTGTTTTTTTCACAAAGCGAGAAACATTCATGCATTCATGCAGATTCTTCATTATTTAATTTCTTTAAGTATAATATATGGCGATAATATTTGGTGGCAACAGTTTGAAAAGTGAATCAACGCAGAAAGTGGAACAACGCAAAATGCTATTTTGAGACTAATAACCCTTTGGGTCTAACGCCCCTTTGGGCTGAAAATTATAAAGAAATTTTTCCTTCTTCATTGTGTGCGTTCGTGGTGAAATTGAAAGCACGTTCGACTGGCAATCGGGAATTCTGGAGTTCGAATTCCTACATGGGTATCCCTGATATTTCATGCTTCCCGTTCTGAAATAAATGAAATAATTACTCAAATAAAATAGAAAAAAATAAAATAAATTTCTAATATTCAAATGCACAAATAAAAAAAATAAAATCTGAAAACCTTAAAATAATAATAAAATGAGTAATGAAAATTTGACAATGTTAAAATAAAAACTTCTCTTCGACTAAAATATGAAAATTTTCTTTTATTAAAACCTAAAAAATAATAAACATTTGTAAGGTAGAAAAAGAAAATAGAAATTTGAAAATGGGGGGAGGAAATTAGAAAGAAATGGAAAAATAAAAACTACTCAAACGGGAGGAAAATTTTTGAAAATAATAAAATAATACTGCAGTGATACACAAGCCTAAATATGATTTCTTAATACTTTAGGGGCGGGGGG
>KK113022.1:68538-87105 GCA_000611955.2 Stegodyphus mimosarum | reverse complement strand
CTACTACTACTACTACTACTCGCCGCTGAGCAGGCTCACGACCAAGGTCATTCTCCATACGGGATTTCCACCTACTCATCGGAGTTGATCTACTTCAGGGCAAACCCCAGGCAGGAACTGGGATGACAGTACAGAGAGCATTATTGTATTACTAATAAATAATAATAATAATAATAATAAAAACATGAGCAAACAAGGCTCTTGAAGAAGTACAATTTTCCAGCAATGAGACATTATTAAGGTGTTGTACTACTAATAAACAGAGTAATGCAATACATAAAGTGGAGACAGGGTATGTGCTATGTAATATAAATGCACATTATTGTAGACAATAAAAATGCACATTTCAATTCCTGATATACTTCTGAGTTACTTAAAATACATACTGAAATTAAGAATGAGATGATACCACTAGTGAAATGACATGAGCATACAAGGCTTTTGAAGAAAGAAGATGTTTCAATGTAGAAACATGATTGTGATTTGTATTACAATTAATTATGGTGTTCTATTACATAAGGTGAAGGTACACTACTTGTAGACAATGATATACATCTTGATAAAAATGCAGTTAAATGTAAATGTAAAAATGTTAACATTCATTTATAAGGCATAAGTTCGAATCATTTAAAGTCTACTGTTCACTCTAATCATTCAAAATCTACTATTGTAGATTTTGAATTTACTCAAGCGTACAATTATATTTATTTATAGCCAAATATTACATTCGTTTACCTTACAAGTATATAACAAAAGTGCTATACAGAATGGGAATAGTACACTACGTATACTAAATATTCAAATGCTAAATATTCGTAATATACGTACTACGTATACTAAATATTCAAAATATGCTGGGCTGTAAAGAGCAATGCTATAGTTAGCTGTCTTCATAAATAAATAAAAATAATATGAATTCACACTGTTGTAGACAATATAAATGCAAAATTCAATTCCCGATATACTTCTGGGTTACATAAAATGCATATTAAAGTTAAGAATGAATTGAAATCAATAGTGAAAGAACATGAGCATGCAAGGCTCTTGAAAAGAGTACATGTTTCCATGGAGTTGTTTTACAATTAATCAGAGTACACACAGTTAATCAGTATATATATATATATATATATATACTAAGTTACAATTAATCAGTATATATATACTAAGGAAGGTAATATTTTCGGTCCAGAGGTGAACGGTTAAGGGTCGGCGCAACAGAATTGCTTAACTGAGTTTCGCAATCATGTCTCTCTGTGTTTACGCATGTTACGATTTTTTCCCTCGATGATAACTCTTATATTAAACTTCTAAAAATTACTATGTTCCGTACTGAAGTTTTTCATATTCATATAAAGAGTTTTGTAGTATTCAATTTTAAGTACAACTGGACAGTACAACCGCACGTAGTATTTTATAGAAGTCCATAACAATCTTTAATGGGCAGCCGGAAGTCGAACTTGAAGCTCATAACCATTTCTAATGAAAAGATATATTAAAATATAATCCAAAACATTTCATAAGACTTGGAATTAATAGGAAAAACTTATTCGATTTTGAGTTGGATGATGAGCATCAAGGGCTGGGTTTTCAATGAAACATCACGAATTAGGGTCCCCGCAATGCGGTTTGCCTGTTTTTACAACAATGTCTATCTATCTTTGCGTAGATGTGCATCCCGATTTATTTCGTCCACGATAACTCTTACATTAAACTTCCAAAAATTTCTATGTTTCACATTTAAATTCTCTCCGTTGATGAAACTGCTCCACTGATTGATTAGATTTTGGGTACAGTTGGACAACTGGAAGTCGTTCTTTACAGGAAGCTCATAACAGTCTAAATAGACAACCGGAAGGGATACTTTACTTGAAGCTCATAACCATTTTAAATGAAGAACTATATTAAAATAGAATCCAAAACTTTTCAATTTAAAATTCTTAAGACTTATATCAACGAGTAGAACATATTACATTCTACCTAAAATGGATAAATCACAAGTGTTACTTTACTTGAGGTTCTGAATATATTATGAGGTAATGCAAAAGTTGTCGTACTTCATATTTCAAACTCATATGTGATTCAGAACACATACGATATTTAAAACTCGTAATGGATTGAGAACACATAGGAGCTCATAATATTACATTTATGAGCGTTGGATATATTCTTGAAATTATGCCAAATGCAACGAGAATAAGCTATATTGCCCTGTCGAAGATAAAATTATTTTAATTCGAGCAATGAATTGTAACTGTATTTCAGCAAATTCAAACTATGGAAACCAAACACACAGAAACATGAAATGGAAACTTGTTTCAATAACTCTGAATGAAAAATGCAGAGTTCAAATGTTTATTTTCACAAACTACTTAATACGAAATGTCCTTTATGAGATTTTACAGCGTACGAATTTCCATCAAAGACATTTGAAAAAACAAGGGAGTTTCGAAAGGTTTGCCCGGGATCCCAGTTTTCTTAATAGAGCTTTGCTTGCAAACAAAATTCTTCAACTAAAAACAACAAACACCCAACGGCCAGTTCTGTTGCCTTTAAAAGCAGACAGCTTTGGAATAAATAAAACCTTAAACACCCACCCCTGAGCAGGGGACGAAAAAAGGCGAAAAAAACGTGTGTGGCAGGGGTCCCCTTAAAAAGGCATGACACGAAAAAATCACGTTCAACTCTTTTCGCTGCACGGTGAAAACAAACAAACAAGTAAAACGACAATAAGTGCCGTCTTCTGACTCCACCGTAGGTCAACAAAGAACCGAGGTCGTTTGGTACTGAGTTGCTGGCAGACGATTTTCAAAACGATTTTTTGTGACAACTAACGTGTTGATTGAAAGTATTATTTATTGGGCGATATTAAATCAAGTATTTTCCGTCGGTCTATTTTTAATGCATCTTTTCTTAAACATTTAAACTTCAGTAATTATAATAATTAAGTTCAGTCGAACCTCGTTATAACGCATTTCAAGGGACCGAATATTTGGTTCGGTTTATCCGGTGTTTCGCTATAACTGATTTGAAAAGGAAAAATGAACTATCTCACAAAATAGTGTAAAAATAGATTGATGGATCACACAGAAAGCAACAAAATGACATTTTATCTAAAGCCTGTGGTAGAACTTCAGCTAATGTACAGTAGAAGTCACTTAATGTGATTTTGGTTAGTGTTATCTTTCGGATTTTGTTATCTAATTGCCCAAGTCCGCCCGTTTCTACACGAATACACGAAAAATACATCGGTTATAGTGTGATGAGTGTTTGGATCAACAATTCGGTTAACATGATCAAACATGTCATAGGATAAATTTGTTTTAAACTCAAGCGAAGTCGCCAAATAATGTTAAAATAGTTTATAAAAACTGCCAAGTCACAGAGATATGTTACCAAGTAAGAGATTATATCGCTTAACAGCTTGATTTCAATTTTAATCAATCGTTTAAAATTTGGTCCCTTCCGCCCCCCCCCAGGTCCTTCTCCTTCAGAAGCAAAAAGGTTTCTACAGACTAAAAAAAATTCTCTAAAGACATGTAAAACAAACTAAGGTTGCTTTTTTACCTGATTTAAAATTTCATGTTAAAAGTTCTTCTTCCGATGAAGTTCTTCCTAATAATCGTAAGTTCTTCTCCCGAGTGTTTGGATGAGACGCATAACATCGGTCAAATAATCTCTGGAAACTTAATGAAATTTTGCGTTAAAATTCTCAAACAAATTTTCCTATTTTCTGAATCAAAACGCTATGACAGTACTCACTTATATTTATGTTAAATTAGTTCTATTTATGTTAAATTAGTTAACATCCATTGCTATTTTGAACGATATTTTCTCTCATCGTTTAATGCTATCAAAATAGCAGTGGACAAAGGAGGTCACATTAAGTGACACTTACTGCGGTAACTTAAATTAAAAACACACACACATTAAAAGTTAATTACAATTATTATTACGCGCAATTACTAAATTCCGTTTTTCGTTGTTCTTCAGTTTCACCGCACATTAATGTTACTCGAAAAGCTGCTTAACATAAAAGTCAAGCCTCTCATTCAATGACACATTTCCATCTAAAACACACGTGTGACATTTAAGAATAACAAGCCTCGAACAGGTGCTGTCGGATAGCTTATTTGAAGAAGTCGAATGGAATTAAAGAACCGATGCAACCTCTTTGTCTAGATGGATCAATAGCTCTGTGGTTCAGTGCGTGATATAATAAGATCTCCTATAGCAGAGGTGTGCAAAAGCCAGCCCACGGGCCGAATGCGGCCCTTTGAATTGCTAAATCCAACCCGTTATGGAAATTCTGTGTAACGACATTTTCATCTCTGTCCCAGATGATTTTGTACAGAAACTACTGACAGAAGTTCCACAAATGCGCATCTGTTGTTACAGTGTATATGGACATATATATTATATTAGACTATACTAGAAGTCAACCAAAGCTGCATTTGCCGAAAAGTACAGTCGTATGATTTCTCCGTTTCGTATTCAGTTCGAACTCATTGCTTGTTGGATCATTAGTTAAAAGATTTCATTCAAGCGAATTAATGGTTCCCTGAAGTGAAAACTGTCAAAAAGTATTCACTTTTATTTGGATCTTTTTAATTTACGTTATTTATTTTTAATTTATTTATTTTATTTAAGTCAAATATCGATCACAAATTACTGATGAAAATTTATATTGGATATTAAGAGGTGAATTGGAACCTTATTTAAATGAAATAATCGCATTTCTCTATAACGTTAAGTATATATATAAATGATTATTTTGACAACACAACATTTACAATAAAGTCAAAATGTATGCAAAACTACAAATATTGAGTATTTCAATGTAGACAAATTCACAGTTAAATTTAATATTTCTATTTCCTTAATGAACCACATTTAGGCATTTTGCTTTCAATTAATTTACTAACGCCTATCAGTCTGACTTTTGTGTCTGCATCACTTTTCACAGGCTCAGCGCCATAGACTCGATATTGCTGTCAATTTCTATAACTACTGAAAAGCTATCGATGACGCTTACACCCTATTTTAATGGACTCGTGGATCCTTACAAAGCTAAACGATATCATACTGTTCGATGTTTGATTATCGGATGATAGAATTATAACTTATCCTCACTTCTGCTTCGATTCAGTTTCGGGGGTCCACTACTTTTTAAATTATCCTCATTTTTGCCGTGTATCAGTTTTCATATAACGCTTAGACGCTTATAACGCTACAGCAAAATCACGCAGCTTCAGAATTTTGGATGTACAGTCTCGCGTGCTGAAGATAAAATGTTTTATTCCTTACAGTGTTGCTACTGGTCAATGAAGTTCTACAAAACATTAAATAAGAAAATATATAACGCCATGCTGAATAATTTTTATTAGAGAGATCATGAGTCAAATGCATTTTTTTAGCCCAAAGGGCGTTAGACCAGGAGGGCTATTAATTTCGTTTTGGCATTTTGGCGTTGATTTATTATAAACGGCGAATCACTTTTCAAATTGTTGCCACCATATATTAGAGTCCTGTATTATATTTAAAGAAATTAAACAATGAAGAATCTGCATAAATGTATTTATATTTCTCGCATTGTGATAGAACAACGGTACCTAGAGCCATCTAATTTTGAATAACGTACGTCTCCAACCGAATATGGGCATCTGGAAGCCCAAATTTGTATTTTGGAATTCGTTTTATTATCTATTTTATATTTTGTAAAGCATTTATCAGTTTTTGATTAAGAAACTCAACGATTTCAAAGCGAGCAATGGCAACACTGTACGAAAAAAATTTTTTTTATCTCCAACGCGCGAGACAGTGTATCGGAAATTCTAAAGATATGTTCTTTTAAATATTTTATGATATTGCTGTTGAATTGAATTTTATGCTTTAAGTGCGAAGAACATGATATTTAATAAATAAAGGTAACACACAAAACGTTAAAAAAACGGGGATAATATAAAATCTGAAAGCGCTTTCAGATTTTTTTTACTTTACTAATTTTATTACTATTTATTTTATTATTTAAATCAATTTGATTCAAAAGTAAGAAGAACCGAATCTGTTGCTTCGTCTTTTAAAGACTCGAATGAAAAGTAAAACGACGCCATCTACTCTAAACGTAGTTTGATTTTTTGCCAAATTTTAAAGTTTCATTTTGGTGTTCTCTTCCAATGAATGACAAATGCCCTCCGAATATTAAGATTCAGGGTATATTGGTGAACTAATTTCCAGAAATCTTATGACACTTTATAAATGAACTTTATTTAGCATTAAAAACATAACGAACAGTTCATAAAAAAGTTTTTGCATTTCCCTAATTAAAATATTGTGAGAGTACCTATTGGTATGTTCTTAGTTGGTTTTGTATAAAATTTGTTCAAATTCCATTGCTAATTGAAGGATATTTTTTCCTCTTCGTTTAAGGTTACCATTTGGCTAATATCATCAAAATAACCGTGGACAAATGGGATCACATTAAGTGCCTCTGACTGTAACTCTTAAAGCTTATCCCCACTTTTGTCTTCAAGTACTTATGCGTTTTATTGTGTTTCAAATAACTCTTGAAATGCTTGCAATGTCCTCACTTTTACGTCGAATCATTGTATCACTTTTCAAATAACGCATAGTCTCTTACAACACTCAAAAATAGTATGTTGTCGAATTTTTGACGACATGGATAGTTAACATATATCTGTAAAAATGACTATAAGTTATTTTTATAGTGTTCATATATTGTTACGTTCGTGCGGGTTTACAATGTACTGAACGCACACAGAACCGATGACAGGTTGACAAAATTTATTTTCCCAAAAGAAAAAAATTACTGTTTTATAACTTTTCACAAAAGTACCCACAGAGTTCTTCTCAGTATGCATAAAACACAAACAATAGTTGCTACTCCAAACTACTCAGAATATTAAACACAACGTAGTGCAAAGCGCATCTAAAGAGGGAAGCTCGCCCAAAGATATCTCAGTTCTCCGAACACTGATTTGAACTAAAAATTGAAAACTGATGCTCTCTTCGGTCTAACATACTTTTCTCTTGGCCGCTGAGAAATCTCTAGCATTTTCCATTCCTTGAAATTACTGGAAGACATATGTGGTTAAAGTTACATATAAAGGGTAGATACGGTTATAGTTACATAAAGGGATCAGGCCAATTACAGTGACACAAGGATTGGTCCAAAATGCTGCCAAATGTTCTCCAAGTTTGTCGTCTTTTAGTGATGTCTCCTCAAATCTGACGACGAAAATGAGTCTCCAAAACCATCGCCAGCTTGGTGCTATCTCACTAATTTGTCGAGATAGACATTTACCTCAACGTTAAATGAACTTGCCCCCGTAAACGTATTTTTTTGCGAAGCTATACCCTGTTGAGACCTTTCATGCTACATTATACAAGAGACACTGAATGTTTTCATAATTTCACTAAAATTATTTATATATATACAAAATTCACAATATTGCCCCTTTCCAAGAATTGTAAGTCAAGGCAGAATAATCTCTGGACAGGAAGCCATACTTACAACTGGAAAATCAATGCAATACTAAAATAATAATTTCAATCAATAATATAGAATACTAAAGAAATACTAAATCTATAAATAAATAATATTAATGAAATACTAAATTAATCAATAAATGCATGATTTTACAAATTTATATACACACAGGACCATGGTCGTAGCAAAACTATTCACATTATTTACATTATGGGACTATGTACTAGAGCAATAGTAAGGTGTTAACCTATCGTACTGAACGACTTTAGGCTTAGAATTGGATGACTTTACGATATCGTTCAGCATATTAAGGACTGTGTAAGGTATAGTTTAGGAGAAAGGCCTTTTAAATCAGATTCAATTACTAGACATAATCACCTTCGTTGAATCTCGAGGGTCCTGTAGCTCTTGTGCCGTATCGGGTCTTCTTCTTCTCCGTCGCCGACTACTTCTCGTGCAAAATTATGTATTACATGAAACGTGCATGGAGGTCTTTGATGTACTCCTCAGGCGATGAAGGCTCATACGAAGGGCAACCAAACACAGATTCCTAGCCAGATGAAGTTCTGACAGAAGAGTGTCTGTGATGGAGAATAGGCAGTAGTTTCGCAGATAGCACTGCGATAGGCCAGTAAAACAGAAGTAACTTCCCTTTCCTGTCCCGTTGGTTTTTAGAAACCATAAGCGAGAGGTTGTTAAGGACGGTTCGTTTAAAATGTCTCTATCATGCCGTCTGTCTGCGGATGTAAGGTTTGGGTTTTGTCTATGCCGAAGAATTTGCAGAGTTCTTTAATCACAGCCGAGAAAATATTCCTTCTTTGATCGGAATGCAACTGAAGAGACATTCCAGATCTGGAAATTCAATAGTTTATCATTACCTCTGCTACCATGATAGCTTCTTGATCAGAAATAGGATACGCTTCAGGCCATTTTATGAAGTAATCAGTGACAAATAGGATGTATTTGTTGCCATCAGCAATTTGCGGTAGACGTCATAGGATCTCGGAGATGATGAGTTGAAAAGCCGCTCCTACACTGCAATGTTGCAGCTTCCCTGGATAGAATTTCTTAGGCAATTTTTGACTCCACATGTAGCAACACTGGCGCCAATTTCGCAAGTCAGCTCTTGCATTACACCAATAGCAGTGCTTTCGAACTCTTTGTAAAGTATTCATTATTCCGAAGTGATCTCCTGTTGGACTGCTAGGTAGTTAAGCATATCTGATATCAGAGATTTTGGTAGTATCAACTGCGATCATAATGCCTTTCCATCATCCGATCCGAACTTCTGACAAGAAGCCGTTTCGAAAATGGAGCGAGTCCTAGAAAGCCAAGTATTGTTTTATCTTAGGGCTATAGATCGGAATGTCCTGCCAGGTAGGTTTCTTCTTTGAAGACTGTATTAGATCAATTATGGATTTAATATAACCGTCTTTTCTGACTTCCTCGGCACTGCATGTGGCTGGGTCAGTATTTCGCAGCTCGTGTTTCGCTTCGATTTTGGACAATATCGGTAGCTTTCCGAGAATGATCTCGTTTCGACATTTCCGTGTAATGCTGGTGCTTTCCGATGATGATAGTGATGTCATATTTCTGGAGTCTCTGTATCTATCTGGACAGATGACTTTCGGTATTCTTGAAAGTAAAGAGCCAGAACAATGATGCATGATCTGTGTGGATCAAGAATTTTCTCTCGTTGATGAAATTGCGGAAATGTTCTAGTTGCTTCACGCGGCAACGCTTTCCTTGTGACACAGAAGTTCCAGTCCGGTTCAGACAGACATTTGCTCTGGTATGCTATGGCACGTTTCTGGCAGTTTATTTTTTTGGAAAAGAAACAGCCATGATACTGTTATTGCTCCCATGCGTATCAAGAATAAATGGTTTCTTGAGATGGCTTTACGTAAGGATTCTTGCAGATGTTAAGCCACCTTCAATTTGTAAAATGCATCTTCACATTCTTTTTTTCTCATGAAATTTTCGTTGCCCTGTGTCACTCTGTGAAAGGTACTTACTATGGAAGAAAAGTCCTTCAAATAATGTTCTATAATAGATGCAAAGCCCCAAGAAACTCCTCAGCTGCTGGACATTTTAGGGCATCTCTAATCTTTAACTGCCGACACTTTTTCTGGATCCGTAGACACACGTTCGGTAGAGATGACATGTTCGAAGTAAGTCACTTCTGATTGTCTGAAAAATTCACATTTGGCAGGACTTAGACTGGTTTCCTTCAATTTTTGAAGAACCTTCCTAATATTTTCTAAAGTGTCTTCAAAACTTTCAACGGCAATGATGGTGTCATTCAAGTATACGTACGTAAGAGACAGGCTTTGTAAGAAAGACGTCTCAGCACAGACTTCTCAGTATGACAGAGCACAAACAGTAGTTACCACTTCAAACTACTCAGAATGTTAAAACAACGCAATGCACAGCGTATCTAAAGAGCGAAGCTCGCATAGAGATATCTCAATACTCCGAAATCAATTATGAACTGAAAACTAAGAACCGATGTTCTCACAGGTCTTATATGTAGTTTTCTCCCGCCGAGAAATGTCCGGTACTTTTGATTTCTTGAAATTGCTGGAAGGCATATGCAGTTACAGTTGCACATAAGGCAGGGCAGTTGATATAGGGATCAGACCAATTATTAATAATTATTTTTATAATTATTTGAGTATATTTTATTGTATAATTTTCATTATCAAGTCATCATAACAAAAAATTCTCATATTATAATTGATCATAATAACTTAATGATAATACATAATTATTATAATTACCCTGCAATCAATAATTATCATACTTTTTTCTTCGAGCTAAAATATATGTACATTAAAACACATTGCAGAAAAACAAATTTCTTAGTTATATAATTTAGTTATAATAATTATATGATAATTAAAGATTTATTACAGTTAATTAATTAATTTTAACATATCATATAATAATAAATAATTATTATACTTCTTTTTGATTTTTACGTTTAGTGTATATGTATTTTAGTACATATTTAGATTTCAGGGGGATAAATTCTTTTAGGTAAAGGAGAATAAAAAAACTTCTTGTATAAAAGACTATAATATTGACAAATTTCATGTTAAATCAACTACAATCGGTTTCTTGGGATTCCACTCAAATGAGGTGGGAATCTGTTGGTATTTTTTAACTATAAAAAGAATAGTTCCACTAAAAAATATCGTTCAATTATTTTTAATGATCTTATTTTTAAACATAAACAATGAAATATGCATTATTCACGTAAAATTCATATATTATGAAAAAAAAATTTTAGCATTCTTGGTTTCTAGGATTCCAAATCAATGCGAATATTCGCGTTTGAGAATATGAAGCAAATGCGCGAAAGACAACTGACAACAGAATCACACGGAGAATTTCACTCCTTCGATAGATTAGAAATTCCCTCTTTCCGAGAAACTCACATGTGACTCCCTCACACTGCAGCATGTAACTAACACCCCTTTTGGACGATTCTAAGCATTTCTGCAGACTACCAGCCAAGGTTGCAAATGCCACTGTCGAGCAGTAATATATATATTTAAATCTTCTGCTGCAATTTTAAAATCTGAACCCTTCCATTTCTTTTAATTTAAAATTCTTTTGATAGAACATTTTAATAACTGATTTCATTAAACATCTGGTTCATGCCAAAGAGTCCAAACGAATAGAAAAACGAAACCAGTTAACAATAAACTACATTCGCCGGAGTTTCAATGTGAAGCGATGAAACGTTTTCAGAATTCCAATTAAGGCTTGAAATAAAGTATTTTGCTAAATAAATCAAAATAAAAAATGAACTCTTAACATACATATATCTATAGCTGTGTTCTACGTAGACGGGCAAGTCTGCGAAAACGAAATATAATACCTATATCGCAGCAAGTTATATCTACCAGCTCTCCGCAACCTGTTTCTATGACAAGAAACTGTTTCTTTCTTAGATAATTATGCGTAATAGATAATTTATCACGCGATTCACATTCTTTCAGCAGCAGGGTCATATTTCATGTATATTGACGACAGAAAGAATTAGTGTACGGTGGTCATAATTTTTTGTTTTTCATTGAGTAGGAGAAAGTTTTGAGGGAAACATTCTGAGACTGAAAGTTTGCTGATTTTTCCGAGTTGCATGTTTAGATTTTAGTAAGGAGTCAGATGTAAAAGAACATACGAGAATAAAACTAAAATATCTGTATCTGCGAGTGGGTTTCCATTTCGACGAATGCTGTCGTAGGTCGATTCGAACATAAAGATTCGAGCTTAAAGCAAAACAGCCTACAGAAATTGCAAAATTGTTTTCATCCACAACACTGAATAATTTAAAAACGAGTAGTCTGGAGGGTATAAATAATGTACACTAAAAAACGAAGTTCTAACAGACGTCTTTTACTTGAGTTTGAACTCAATAACATCATTCAAGTCCTTTTACAAATATTTTTTAATGTCCATTATGTGGTGTAATTTACCGTAAGTTTCAATTCAATAACCACATTCTTGTCATAAGTTCTTTTTGCAAGTACTGTTTTTAACGTCAATTACACGAGTTCGAACTTAACATGTGGCATTATTTGAGTTCTTTTACAAATACCGGTTCTTGATATCAATTGTGGTAGTTTGAACTCGATAACCTTATTTGAGTTCTTTAACAATAATATTTTTTTAATGTCAGTTACTAAATATAATTTAACTGAGTTTCAACTCAATAACATCATTCAAAATTCTTTTGCAAATATTGTTCTTTTAATATCAGTTACATGTGTATAAGTTAGGTGAGTTCGAACCCAGTGACATCATTTCAATTCTTTGCAAGTGTCGGTTCTTGATGTCAAACGTGGAAGCTTGAACGCAGGAAAACCATTCAAGTTCTTTTGCAAATCCTTTTTTAACATCAATTTTGAATGAGATTCTTCATTTCTAACGATGTTTATTCTTCCGGTTCTTGCACTGTGTACTTTTTATTTCTAATAGCTATTTAATTTAAATAGAAAAATATACGTATTCTCCAAATTAAACTGGTTCAAAATTCGAGTAAATTATTAAAAGTATTTAAAAGTATTTTTCTGTTTTTTTATAATAGGGGTTATTTCTCTTTCCTGTGATTTTTAACTGCTTCCAGATTAACTGTAATTTTGAGTAACCACCCTCCCGATATTCGTTCTGTAAATCGCGTGATCTGAGTGGTCGCCTAAAATTTGTTAGAACAGTGCGAAACAGAATGAGAGTATTTCTATAGTTACTGCTGTAGAAATATTAAAAACAATCTTTACTGACTTTTAGCGTGTGATCTCGGAGATCAAGAAAATGCTTACTGATTTTTCTATTTTGGATGCCCTACAAAAAATTAACGGTAAATTAGATGATTTAAAACAAGTCTCCACACTCGTAGATTAATTGTTTGTCATTTTCAGCACGTTAGAAGATTTATTGAGCAGAAGCCATCCACGCGAAGGCAATTAATTAACTTATTTTTTATACTCTTATACTTTCGATAATTTATTTTGGTGTACTTCCTGTAATCTATGGTCTTTATTATTTATCCCATTTGGTTTATTTTAAATTTGTATTCGGTGAGTCTTTGGTCTATTCTCGTGAAATTTGTCTATTTGGTTACAATTGGTAAAGACGCCCTATTAACTTACTCTTATTTTTGTATCTACACTGTTTATTTCCTACTTATGTTATTACATATTTCTAAATTTGATCTTCTAAGCAACTCACTAGCTCTATAGCTTTGCCTATACTTTTTATGCACTTTACTTTCTAATAGTTTTAGGACTGCGATTCGCTATTCTGTAACATCTGTAGTATTTCTTTGCTATATTCGCAAGCAAATTACTTTTCGATGGAGGTAGGTCATTACAGAGCAGGAACTCCAGTGTTTGGACCACTCTAAGAAAGCAGAACATAAATAAATCTCGCTCTCTAAGATAACCATCTCTATAGAAGATCAAAATTTTTCGGAATCATGGACGGTTGTTTTAAAGAAAGTTGACTAGTTTTCAAATAGCTATAGAGCCGGTATGACAGTAAATTTCTGTAAATATTTAAATTTTACCAGTTACCTTAAAACGCATGTAACTTATTTTAACAAAGATTATAAAGCTAAAAAATTTTATGTGTTAGATGTTTGTTCTTCGGATGACAACCTACATCGCTTACAACACATATAACGCTTATAACTTATCCTTAGTTTTACGTGGAATCACTTTTGCGGTATATAATTTACTCTTATAAGCCTTATTTTTATAACTCAAAAATACCATGTTGTCGCTTATCGGACAATGACGCATATCGCTTATCACGCAAGTAACTTTTTAACCTATCCTCATTTATTTTCTAGATTTTCAAACTTTCTTTTACATCCACCCTTTTTTTTGAAACGAATGGTTTTCTTCATCGACCCCCTTACATTTTCTTCGATTCATACAGCATACAACGTAATCATACCACGAATAATTAAGCATAAATAAACTAAAGATAACACTTAGAATATGAACCAGAACACTTAGAATATGAACTTAAAATATGAACCATATGAAGTGTTTATTAGATTTATGTTTAATTACATTTTGCGTTATTACTTATAATTTTAAAAATGAAACAAGTTTTCAGAAGCAAAATCTCCAATTTTGATTGTACAAAAATTTGATTTTAATTAACCTGATGGTTACGCATAATGTACAGATGGAATTTTTTTTAATATTTGGCATGAAACTACTTAACTTAATTTTTAAGTCACTTGTTCAAAAATATTGAAACTATTTCTGGTTTTCCCTAGTCAGTTATGGACTCGACTAAAGCCTGCTTCCACTAGGTAAGAAGAGTGAAAATTCAATAATTTTGGTTCGGTAACAGCTATTAATTTGGAATATACCTCTCGTATGACTTTGCAATTCCAAAACTTAGCGTACCCATGTATTCTGAAATAAGCTTGAACATCTTCTTTCAATGCAATCAACTCTTCTTTTGTCATAGTAATGAAGATTAGATGCATCGCAGTTCAGCGATTCAACGAGCCACGCTGACACATTCAAATTTTCAGTGCCTTATAAGTGAATATGAAAATCTTCTTTTAAGCTTGCATATAACATTACATCTGCTAAGTTTTGCGCTCTTCGTACCTTTTTGGTAGTCTTCTCTCGTGTTTCCGAATTTTTCTTTCTTATGTTTCACTTATTGCAAAAAAATATATATATTTAAAAAATAGTATTGATTTAAGAAATATATTAAATAAGTGTATTTTTCCATTGTATTTATTTTTCATGATTTCTTCCGTACTACACGAGATACGAACAATTAATTAACATTTTTATAGATATTTTTTTTGTAATTAGTGAGATCTTGCTTATAATCGTGATTAGTAGTGCACATTCGGATTTCGAACCCCAGTCAAGTCCTTGATCATCACTGATCCTGTTTAAAATTTTATCGACACTCAGGGAGCAAATACTAATTTCGCCGGAAACTCCTGTTCTAGATTATACAGCTTCAAAATACAGATAAATTGTCAAAAATATATTTCTGTTAATTATAATATGCATTCTAAGTTTTTTTAACTGCCTTATAAGGTATTTTCTCCTTTCTTTCCAAATGCCTTCGTGGTGTAACTGGAACATGTATGGAAGGGCACACCCGAAGCGCATACGAGAGGTCTAAGGTTCGAGTCCTGGTAAGGAAATTGCACATTTTTTAAGTCTCGAGCTTATAAAAAAGGGGGGCAAGTTTTACATCATTTCAACTAATCATTTCCCACAACTTTCTCTAATGTTGTTCGATATTCTTCCAAAAGTTTTTAAAAAAATATATACAACGTATGTATTAAAATAATTTTTAAATGAATTAACAGCATTATATAATTTCATTTAAAGAACTATAAAACTTAATAGAAAAAGAAATCTGAAGGATTTCAGATTTTATACTACGCCCAAAGTCACTTTTTTAACGTTTTGTGTGTTATCTTTATTTATTAAATATCATGTTCTTCGCACCTAAACCATAAAATAAAATTCAAAAGCAATATCACAAAATATTTAAAAAGGACATATCTTTAGAATTTCCGATACGCAGTCTCATGCGCTGGAGAACTTTTTTTCCCCGTACAGTGTTGCCATTGCTCGCTTTGAAATCGCTGAGTTTCTTAATCGAAACCTCATAAATGTTTTACGAAATATGAAATAGATAATAAAACAAATTCCAAATTCGAAATTTGAGCTTCCAGACATTCATATTTGAATGGAGGACTATGTTATTCAAAAATTTGATGTCTCTATTGTTTTTTCATAATGCGAGAAACATACAAAGATTCAAGCACATTCTTCATTATTTAATTTCTTTAAATATAATGCAGAGCTCTAGTATTTGATAGAAAAAACTTGAAAAACGAAACTCCGTTTTATAGTGGACGACGCGAAATGTCAAAACGAAATTAATAGCAATTTTGGCTAAATTAATGATTAGGTACTACTTTTTATGCAGAAGAATATTTGATATTTTTCTTGACTCTCACGCTTTCACGTTACTCGAAGTTCCTGCAAATTTTACAACTAATGAGGGAAATACGTAAATATTGTTTTTGTAAGAACTCATTATAAATGGCCTTATTTTCGTGAATTTTCCTTGGCGAAGTGTAGAGTTGTAGGATTAAATGTGAAAAAACATCGGGTTAGAGGCTATAGCAGACTCCAAATTACACATAATGATAGCTTACCATCTTCAGATTTTCAGACATCCATTAAAATGCTTAATTCGGAACGCAGTTTTCACCAATAGTTTTCGAGATGAATTTGAAAGGATCTTCTCACAAGAACTGTATTCTTCTTCCCTCTACATTCCATCTTACGTGGCATTTATATAAAAATAAATTATTTATCTCCTTTTTTTCGGACTGCATTCGATTATTTCGAAGAACGAAGATAAAGAGTTAAATGAAGACGTTAAATTTCGTAAAATAAATGAGAAGCTGGAATTTTTCAGTTGTGCGAAAACTGGTTCTTCAAACGGGTTCCGTCATTGAAGGCATAGTAAGATACGCATGTTGTAGTTTCGAAATATTTCATTCTTCAAACTATAAAACTATAATAGCAATATACTAATATAAATTTGATATCTTTTTGTTTAATTCAAACTCCAAGAAATCCAAAAAAATGATAGTGTCATTAGGCGATCAAGATTTAAAAAGCTAAGATTAAAAAACATTGATCAAGCTAAGATTTAAAAATTTTTTTTTTTCATTTTTGAGAAGTCTGTAAAATATTCCATAATACTATATTCGGTGAAATACTGGAATATTAGAACATTCGAAGAACAGAAGTAGTAGACATATTCGATATATTAGGATATACATATTCGATATATTTAGAATAGAATAGAAATATTATATAAATTTACAATAGAACAAAAATATTCGACTTATTTAAGACAATATTCGACGTTTTTAAGCTATTCGAAAACCAGAAATATTTGATAGAATATAAAAGATACAGATTTAAGCATCGAGAATTACGCTTGCTTTGCAGAAGGAGTTTTGCTGGTCGTTTATTTTCGACAGTTTCGAGCAAGATGTTGGACAGTTCACGGCAAAGTCTGTAAACCGATCTCTGCCGAATTTACATCCAAAAAACCATTCGCCATCTGTCAAATACTTATCAAAATACACAAAAACATACCCCCCTCTCTTTACCAGGCGACCATATTGCATTGTTCGTGATTTTTAAGCCATATATTCTGCAGGCAGCGAAAAAAAACAAAGACTCGCTTCTACAGATGGCATCGCCCACTTGGTATACTAAACGGACGTGTAAGACGAACACTTTTCTCGCTTGGCAAATAATTCAGGCACATTTTGACAGCTATGGGCCACATAGAATCTTTTTCTTCTTTTTTCTTTTTCTTTTTTTTTTAATTCGTCGCGTTAATAAAATCTTCTGGTTGAATTTGCTTAAAATTATTAATGTGAACCAATATTCTGCTGTTGGTTAATCCTAAAAAATTCGATTAAAACCGTCGACGTGTAAAAATGTTTCTAGCTAGTTTCAAGAACTTACGCTTTGCCGATTAGCAACATATTCTTTTAAATCGCTGACTTTTCTGATTAAATTTGAAACATAAAATACCTTACATTTTACAGAGTGACAACATATTGCTTTTAAATCGCTGAGTTTATTAATCGAAATTACATCAAATTTGCATAAAATATGAAATAAATAACAATAAAACTAAAAATTCAAAATTCCAACAGCCTGTTTTATTTTCAGCGCAGAAATAATTAATACAGGTAATGAGTATTGGATGAATATTTACAAATTCATGTTTTTTATGTTTTATTTTTACGACACTTTCACTTTAGTTTTTTTTTTTATTTATTTATTTGTTTCAAATTAATTTTAATACTTCAGTACTGGAACTTACATAATGGATGTTCACAAATAAAAATGAGATAATGAATATTTAAAAATTTAAGCTTTTTATGGTTCTTTACACTTTTATTTTTAATTTTCTAATTATATGCAACTAAGCTCCAACACCCTTTTCCAGTTTCAGCGCAAAAATTATTAATATAGTAAATGAGTATTTAACGAATATTTAACAGATGGTGACCCTGATCATTACATTTTTGACTGTAATCTGACAGACGGTAAACATCTGATTAAGCCTAACAACAATTTAATACCATCTAAAAAATACGCAATAAAGAACAGACACCTTAGGGCCAAGAGCAGAGACATTATTATATATATCCAAAGACTCGGACTGGATATTTGTCATATCTAACGGTAATGCATCTTCATAATATTATCAAAATGTACTTTTTTTTAGTGTTATAATTTAATGTCCCAACAATTTCATTTTTCTATATGCAATGCTGATAGGCGGGAATTACAAGACTTACTTATTACACCTTCCGCCTTAGAAAGGACATTTGTACATAAATACATTAGACTTTTGGAGCTGCCAGTTGTTTTACTTCTCAAGGACAGTTTCTTCTCCGTAGGATTTATGTATGCCAATAATACCAGAAGTCCGTGATACCAGAAAGCTTTTCT
>KK113022.1:41027-52862 GCA_000611955.2 Stegodyphus mimosarum | reverse complement strand
TTTTTTTTTTTTTTTTTTTAATCTCAGCTCTCAATCATATCTGCACAGTGAAGGACTAGGAAAAACAGTTCAACCGGATTTTCGTAGCACAAAAGAAGTTACCTCGTTATACGCCAGCGCTCGGTTTTAATTAATGTCCAGAAAGAGGACGTTCTGAGGAGCGCCGTGATCAGAAAGACAAGATTTTATAATATTGAAGAATTGTTAGAGCGAATCGTCAATCATTGCATTAACGGACATTTTGCAGTCCGTTACAGTTTTAACGAATTTCAAGAGGCCGGAAGTTTGGTTCCCTATATCCGATGTGATAAGAAAAATGGATTATCTCATAAAACTTGTAAAAATTGAATGATAAACTTAAGAAAATAATAATAAATGAATAAATAAATGAATAAAAAAAAGAAAATCTGAAAAAATTCGAATTTTAACGTCGCACCAGAAGGTTTGTTAAGGATTTTTATGCTTTCGCTTAGCATCGCAGATTACCACTCTGCTCTTGGACTTACTCCTGCTATCACACTTTTCCTTTTACTTTGTAACTAAGGATCGCTTTCTTGGCACTTATGCTATATAAAATTCAAGAACAAAATCGCAAACTGTTCAAAAACAGCATATTTTTAGAACTTCTGGTAGAATGTTAAGGGTAGCCACACATTTTTTTAGTATTCGCTGTATCATAAAAATCATTATTATTTTGCCGAGTGGTAACAGTTTGGTGCGCTGGAGAAAAAAAAATGTTTTATTTCGAGCTGCTGAAAGAAGCGAATAATAAATCTAATTTTAAAAACATCATATCAAGATTTAATTACAATTACGGAGCTTGTTATTTATATTTCTGGCCTAATAATGAAAAAACAAATGTTTATGATCGAAATTGGTTTTATTGCTTTTCAAAATATTCTGCAGAAAGACCAATGCCTTTTTGCATGCGTTTGAACCAATTTTCGAAGCACTTTTTCCACTCCGATTGACCTAACTCTGAAACATGCGTTTTGAATGCATCAACCGCTTCTTCGGGGTCGCAAATCGCCGACCACGCAATTTATTTTTGATGTGTGGGAATAAAAAAAAGTCATTGGGTGCCAAATCAGGGCTGTACGGCAGATGACCAAACAATTCGATGTTTTGGCCAGTCAAAAATTCTTTTGTTTGAGCCGTTGTGTGAGAGCTCGCATTATAATGATAAAGAATATTCACCTCTTCTTCTGCTTTTTTCGAATTTCTCCTACGACTTCTGGCAAACAAATGGTCATGTACCATTCGAAACTGACCATCCTACTTTGCCCAAACACCACTGCCACCACGTGACCGGTAATTGCAGAAGAAATACGTAACCATTTGCTTAAATGTGCTTCTTACGCGAAAACTTCTGTTGGATAGGCTCGTCTTGGAAAACCCATTTGATCGACTGTTATTTAGTTTCGGTTTTATATGCATAGATTCATAATTCGTCACCTGTGTAGATGTTATACACGCCTTTGATGTACCTTGAATGCAATTTTCCAACATTTTCTTGAACCAATCGACGAGAGCATTCTTTTGAGCTTTTGTCAGATTATGCGAGATTCAAAGCGAACAATCTTTTTTACGGCCCAAATGTTCATGTTATGTCTTATTGATGCTTGTCATAGTAATGCCCAAAGATGCCTCAATCTCGTATTATGTCACATGATGATCTTGCTTTCTCAGCTAACGCACAGCATCGATATTTTCTGGCACAGCAATCGATTTTAGTCGACCTTCACGGAATTCGTCCTAGAGAGAACGTCGACCACGATTGTATTCGTTATACTAGTTTTTTTACAGCGCTGTAGGATGGTGCTTTATCGCTGTATAAAGAGTTAAGTTCATGGAAGCACTTTTGTCTTAAAATCCACGTCGAAAATTATGGAAAATAATCGTACGGTAATGTTCACGAGTTTTTTGCCCGAGAGGAATTTTTCAGTTTTCTGTAAACAACACAAATCGCATAATTTCTTCAGAAAGTTTTGCCTAAAAATATCAAACTTTTCATTGGAATCGTCTGCGGTTGTTTAGGAGCACTTTACTGTTGCTAAGTCCAAAAATATTAATAGCAACCTTCGTACTATCCCGATTAGTTATTAAATTTGTCGGTTGTTCTTTTCCAGTTTCACTACATGCTATTAATTTTACACAAGAAATTACTTAGAAATAAATATCATTTGATTCTTTTCTAGAATTACTCATTTGTAAATATGATAAAAAAACCATCAAAAATGAATAACAAGAAATACTGACAAATTAATCTTGAATTTTTGTGTAACTTCTGAGCGCGAAAATAATCTAGTTTTCTGCTGGCATGATGCAATTTGTAGGGATATTTTATTAATGGTTGCAATGCAAAGATTCAAAAACCTTAAAGAGAATATTCTATGTTTTCCAAAAGACCTAAGAAATGCGCAAAATCATTAAAACAAACCGCTAAGGATCAAAATTTCATTCCCTAAAGACGAACCAACTATTAATAATTAGAAGAAGTCTGCGTTTTTGGTTTTAAATTGCTCGATTTGTTAGTTAATAACATAAAAAAAACCTGAAAGAACAATTGAATAACTTACACTTTGTTGAAAGACAGCACACGGCCGCGTGGATAATTTAATCCGGGTAGTGTCAAGACATTTCTTTGAAATCGCTAAGTTTATTAATTAAATTCGAAAGTGCAAATGGCAATATACTTCTTTTATACCGCCGAATTTTCTCATTAAATTTGAAACATAAATTTCGTGCGCTTTGCAGAATGGCAGTATAAAGCTTAACCGATTACCGATGACAGACATACTGTATCTGCTGTTTTATTTTATAGATTTCTGACAGTAGATGAAATTCCCTCGCAGGCTTTATCTCAATGACCATGGAAGAAAATTCCCTGTCAATGGCAACCGATTCACATAATGAATCCGGGAGACCGCACAGATTCTGAAGAAAAATTTCAGTTCCTTCCTTATTTGATCCCACGATTGACGGAATGGTTAAGTTCTGAATACTTTGACTTCGACCCCAAGTGAACAGGCTAGCTGCATGGTTGGTTTAATACATGTGTACCGAGAATACGAGCCAGTTTCCTTTAGTCCTCCCCGAAAACATAGCATCCCTTAGGAAGATAATCCATACTCAAATAACCTAGCCTAACCTTTCCTGTTTATATCATATTTAAAAACACAGCGGATCACGAGCTCCTCATTTCACAATCGATTCGGTCCACAAACAAATTATCTAAATAAAAACCGCCTGGGATAACGAAAGGTGTCTCGAGTGTATGCAGCTCTTAGAATTTTTTTCAGCTCTCGACTTTGAGCTCTTGGAATTTTTTTCCAGTTTAAGATACTGTGCGTCTAGACACAACCATGGGCTAGGAAGCTACCGAAAAAGACGTGGAGAAGCTACTAGAAGACTATAAAGGCGAGCTCAACAAGAAGGTACTGTTCTATTACGAGTTCAGAAGCAGCAGCAAAAAGAAGAAAGACCTTCAGAAGAAGAGGAAGCAAGAAAAATTCTTTAATTTATACAGAAAGGTTAAGATGCACAGCAGCGATATTATCCCGATAAAGTAGTCGCAAACTACAACAAAAATAATTTCAGTACAATGTCTCAGTTTAGAAACACTTTAAAAGGTAGGTAACAATAAATCACAAGGTACAAAATTTGTAAGAAACAGAGGCCTAGTGAGTCTCATCTGTTTTATCTCTTTTTGTTTGTCTGTTTAATTTGTACCGCCACCTTTATACAAACTGATCATTTTTGGCCAAGGTGCAAGTATGTCTCAGTATTAAGAAAAAAAAAATACCTGGAACCCTTATGAAGTTAGTGTGTACCATGAGGAATGTACCCTGTATATATCTACCATGAAGAATACAACCTTTATATATCTACCATGAAGAATACAACCTTTATCATAATAGCCATTTTCCATCAAGATATAAGGAGCGCCTGGCAAGTTAAATTTTTACCAGTCATCAAGATGCCGGGACGCCTATGTGAATATCTACATGAATAGCCTTGATTTCAGTAATGGTACCCATAGCAATTTTTAGTGTATACCTCGAAGAAGACAGTTTTCGTCAAGGTCAAAGGTCGAAGGGAACAATGTCGAAGGGACTTGAGTAAAGGTGCTAGCACCTTTTGCAAATTAGTCATTGTTCATCAAGACATGAGGGGTACCTTGTAGAGACATGAGGGGTGTTCATCAAGAAATGAGGGGTTATGAAATTCAGTTTACACCATGAAGAATGCAACCTTTATTAAGACGCCGGGACGCCCATGATTTTACTGAATAGTCACCGAAATGCACAAAGGTGCCCGCACACTTATTAAGTTCAGTTTTGAACTTTAAGAAAAAACTTCCATCAAAATGCGGCTTCTGTCTCGATGAAATCTCCATCACAATAGTGCCAGCACCTTTATACAGATGGGTGGCCATTTGCCAAGGATGCCGCCCTGGAGTAAAGGCACTCGCAGCCTTCTAGAACCGGCATTATTATTAAGTTCAGCTTTAAAAAAGAAATTTCGTCAAAATGTTGGCACCTTTATATCAGAGCATCTTTATTAGGAGTTTTGAGAAAATCCCCTTATAAAGGTACCGGCACCAGTATGAAGTCCGTTTATAATTTGGAAAACGAACCCTTCGCAGAGGTGTCGGCACCTTTAGTGACAGGGGGGACCTATCTATATTAAAAAAAATAAATTATTATTATCCAGGAAACCTTGATTAATAACCAAAGATAAATAAATTAAAACATGGAATTAAAATGAAAGAATGATTGAATGTAAAAAATGTCAAAAACCTATGATCAAATTATTGTTGTAAATAGTAAGAAAGATTTAAAATGAAAACAAAATTAATGAATAAAGTAAGCAAATTTTGCTTTTAATTGACAAATTCAAATTAGATTATCGTCAGGGATATTTACCTTGAAGCTGTTCCCTTAACCTGCATCAGGTGTTCCAAAAAACGTTTCTGTCTTTTCTTGATAATCAAAAGCTAATAATAATCAAAAGCTACAAAATTAAATTCAAGTGTCTATTGAAAATCAAGAATGCCTCTACTTTTTAGGGAATATTCAAATGCTTGCAAAAAGTTCTAAAAAATTAATATTAACTCCTAATTACGGTGAAATTCCTAAGCAGATTCGAAAGATTGATATAGTAATTCACACAAAATAGAATAATATGGAAAAAAGAAAAAGAATTATTTCTAGATTATATAATCTATATATATATTTATTTATTGCTTTCTCTAGATCTTGTGTTTCGAATATGTTCACAAAGTACTATCGTAAAGTTTAATTAAGTTATCATCTGTGGATGATGGAACGAACTAACCTTTTTAGCATTCAGTTTTATGTGGAAAATTGTTTCGGTTTAAGAACGTTTCGTTTGACGAACAGTTTTTGGGAACGAATTAAATTCTTGAACTGAAGTTTCACGGTATCTCCTGTAATGACCCAATGTTTCATCCTAAAACCAATCCTTCAATTAATGAGAATATTTTAAACGACTTATTTTTAACCCATCCTTATTTCAATCGCAAAACAACTTCGCAAAACTCCTTCCATGAAGCTGTCCTTCATACGATTTTCCAAGAACTAGCTGGGTCATCTTCCTTTTTGCGTGTCATTAAAGTGGAGTGATTCCGGTATTTTACTTTTCGGAAAGGGACAAATAACCAGAAGAATATGAAGAAAAAAACGATCAAAAACTCGAACGTAATTAAATAAAAATCTAGAATTTTCAGCCCAATCTTCGCAATTCATTTCCTCTGTCCGACTTAGCTGGAAGTCGAAGGGGAGGCATGGTGGGGAATAAAGTGCAAAAGAGGGGGGAAATAAGATTTTCCAAGTGGCAACTTCACCCTCTCTCCACCATTCTATGCAGAATCTTCCTCTTCAATTTACCTCTCCCTCGTCAAAGTCAAAGAAAGGTCAGTGGTCCAGGTAAGGCAGAGGGCGCTCCATCTTCGACACGGTTGATTGCCAGACCGAATCCAAAGTTTTGATTTTTCGATTACAAAAAGGAGTCTTAACAGGCTAGGACGGCAATATTTCTGAAATTTCTCCGCCACTCAACGAATATATCTTATTAGGCAACGATTAGGATATCTGTCTGACGTCGCTCTGGGTTGTTGGCAACGGTCTCGCCTGTTGCCCTCTGGGTAATAACTATTTGTGATAGTACATTTGTTAAGAATTTCCTTTATTTGATATTTGGAGGCTTGAGTTTGTAGTCTAGTTTCGCTTTTTATGTTTTCAACGATTGTTACACAGTTTATTGAGTGTTTCTTTCAGAAAACTTTCAATATAGGTTGCAAATGACAAGATAATATTATCAATACTTGGCATTTTAAATCAAATTCACGTTAGAAAAATAAGTTACGCACCTCAAAAATGATTCGAAGCAAAAGTAAAGGTAAACTATAAGCGTTAGAAAAAAATGCACCGCAAAAGTCATTTTAATCGAAGATAAGGAAAAACTATATAAGTGTTCTAGACAACATACGCTCTCGTCCGCAAAGTTAGTATTATAAATAATTTATTAGATAAATAATATATTCGATGTATAGTAAATAATATAAGGTATTTTTTCCCTCCTTTCCGCGTGCCTTCGTGGTATAACTGGAAGCATACTCGAGACCTGTGCGAGAGGTCCAGGGTTCGAATCCCGACGAAGGCATCGCGCATTTCTCCCATCTCCTGCTTTTTTAAAAAAATAAAGACCTAATGCCTCTGCAAGTTGTTCCCCAACTAAAAAAAAAATGGTGGACGACAATTCGTCACCATCAGGATTCGGCGATTGAGTCGCCCTTTAAAAGGAGGAGTATATAAAGCATTTTATCTTTCCTTTTCTCATGCCTTCGTGGTGTAATTGGAAGCACATTCCTCGACGAGTATTCGAGAGGTTCAGGGTTCGAGTTTCTATCTATATATTATCGAAAATTTTACAGTTCGCAATTCTGAGAATCACAAATGCTTACAAAAATATAGTAGTGTTCGGTATATTTAATATCACAGCTTATTCGGTATATTTATTATCACAACAATATTTTACCCTTCTGCGTATTATTGAGTTAAGGTAATCAGAAATACTTAGAGAAATATAGTAGTTTTCTATCTGTTTACTATCTAAAATTTCATACTTCTCCCTGCAATCTGAATTATAAGCATCAAAAATACTTCTAAAAATATACGGTAACATTTCATCTGTTTATCTTCTAACATTCAACACACATGCCTACTATCAGAATTGGGAGTGTCATCGGTACTCAGTACAGTATCTTTTCACTAATTTACTAATTAACATTTCCTACTTTTGTGTATATCGGAACAGAGAATATCATCTGATAACACTTCGGAAAATACGGTAGCCTTTTGTCCGTTTTACAATACTTTTGTATGCTGCTGGAATTCTGAGTAACATAAATATGATAGCCTTCTAATTATTTACGACCTTAAATTTCTCAGTTCTGGGTAATATCATGATTGTGAGTGCCAAAAATGCTGAGGGAAATACGGTAACGTTTTCTTTATTTATCAATTAACAATTCACACTTTTATTATTATCGGAAATAGGAACATTATCAAAAATACTTACAGCAATACGATAGCTTTTATCCGTTTTTACATCTAACATGTTTGCGTACTATCGAAATTCTGAACCTCCATTACCATGTCACACTTCTGCGTACTATCGGGATTGTAAGCATCCTTTTCCAAAATAAAGCCCTTTGAGTGCCAATCACAAGACCAACCATGCATCTTTACAAGAACATCGAAATTAGTTCAACCATTTTAACAATAATCTGCTCCTTTGTGTGGATAATCACAGTCTAGAAAGTAGCACTTAATCTGTGAGCTCGTTTCAAAGCCCACATAAGTGTGAATCCTGTCGTGAGTGGAAAATTATTTCTTCGTTTGAAGTTAACAGGGAGCAGTGAAAGTGGTAACACCTGTTACTTATGTTCATTCAGGACTCATTTTTTCGTGGGCAAGCACGAATGAATGAAGGAAGATTTTTTTTTTTTTCAAATACAGCAAAGCCGCCTTAAAAGAGCTAATGGAAAAAAAGTAAAAATTTAATAAATGAATTTGAAAAGTTATCATTTAAAAAATTTCAAAAAGTATTTGCCATTGTTTAATTTTTTTAGAAATATAAGTATAAACTAAAATCCGTTTAAGACGTTTCCCCACTTAAGAAATTTGTTTCATGATACTTCAAATATTTTCTTATACCGATAATGTTAAATTTTCTGGTACATCTCGGAAGATTTTCAAGCTTAAAGGGACAAGTACCTATAAATAATTTTTAGAAAAATTAAACTATTCTATGCTTTTAATATTACAACTTGAATATTTACAAGCATTTGAAAAACAAACCTCTTATAAAACTTCGATCTAGAGCCAGAGAAATGGTAATAAATAATTCTAATTTACTCAGATTTTTTCTCCTTCTTTTGGGGGGAGGGGCAGAATCCTTGAAAATTACTACAACAAAGGTTGTAGTTATTTTCAAAGAATTTTTTTAGGTTTTTTTTTTTTGCCTAACTTTAATGTTAAGTCCAGTCATCAAAGATTAAAAAAAAAGTGTTTTCAGAAAAAAATAGTACACATCCCCCCCAGTTATATATGTTTTCTAGGGTACTGAATCGGAATTTCAGGTTTGGCACTTTACCAGAGACTGCTTCACAAAGAGAAGGGCGAAAAAAAATCCTTCAAACTTTTGGCACTTTTTCATGTTTTTCGCTTACAAATCGAAAACTAAGCATTTTTCAAAGATGACCACTCTATGCAAAATTACAGTAGACAGAATTTCTTACAAAAGGCATATATTTAGTTTAATTTTCGACAAACTGCGATGCCGTTAGAGCACTCTGAAAAAAGCCACTTTTTGGATCTCGGTGAAAAACGCAAAAAAAAAAACCTTTCTGAGTGTCCTAACGTCAATGTTGTATGCCTGAAACTAGTTATTTTATGAATACTTGTATGCTTAGATCACATTAATGAAATTAAGCAACTTCAGTGAGGTATGTGGTCGGCGGGGCCACTAGTTTATGGAAAATCGCGCTACTACTGTTCGTGCCGCATCTGCAAATAAATGAGACTTGAATTTTTTGAGAGAAATGATGTTAGATTAATTTTGCGTTCTAAATTGTTGAACGTCAATGAGGTACTATTTCAGTAGGTATTTGTTAGCCTGTATGTTTGTACCACACTACAGGCTATAATTTGTTATGCAAAATAAACAGGGAAGTACTGATGAAAGAAAATATGTTTTAAATGAAATTTTACTTTTAAAGAAAAAGTTCTTAGACCAAAGGAATTACAAGACTTTCAGTTGATATAAAATACTATGTCACACTGGTTTCCGACATTTCCGGGAATGATCTTCCCCATCTCGAAGAGGAAAACTCCAGTTTTCCAGACAACTATTACTTTCCCCCTCCCAAAGCAAAAGAGTCAGTCTGAAGAGCGGAGTCCTATGAAAACGAAAATTAAGATTAAATGCGCTGGAATGAATCGGTGTTTGAAGTTTACACTTGCATAAGGCTCAGACTGGTTCCTCGTTTTCACTCCGTATTAACTAGGCTGGTCATCCTGAGGGTTGGTTTGTCGTCTTTTAGGTTGACTTCTTACGGTTCTTTGTTGATGGAGTTGGGGGATTTCAGTTTGGGCTTCAGTTTCAGTGGAACAATCCAGACACGTCTAGTACTTTCTGATGAAGGTATATCATTCAATCGAGCTATGTGTTGATCCAGGACAACAGCAGATTATGGAGTCAAACAAAACATGCAACTCATCGAGTGGAATATATTGTAACCACTACGTTGAAGTCTGTGTTACTATACACCATTTGAATTCGAAGACTTTCTATACAAAAATGTTGCAATCCTCTACTTGCAAAGGAGATATATATGACTTAAGCCTCATGGCTGTAAGTAAGAGCCGGTTATTAAATGATCTTTTCCTTCATTTTTCAATATTTCCTTTCTTCTCGTTCATCATAACAGCATATGTAAAAGCTTGAAGAAATTGTGGAATTTAATCTCAGTACCTTCAAAAATCTATTTGCTGGAGGGTACCATGTCATGACGTACATCGGAGATCGTGCATCTTCAGTGATACTAGCAACTGCTGTTTTAACAACTCTTAGCGTTTCCTCAACCTCAGTCAACTTCACCTGCTACCATGAATCAGTAAAATCCTTGTAAGTTGTAACCTTGAAACACATAATGTAAGCTATTACTATTACGCGTCATGGCCACACCTTTCAAGAAGGATTGCTTTTTAGTGTTTTTGGGTAATGACAAATGTCACCTTCAGTGTTCACCATCAATTCGTCAATTTCACGTTGTCATTCGTTTTCACTATTTTTAAGAAATGTGAAAGTTTATTACATTGCTGCTCCCACATTGTCTTTAGGTCTGCCAATTTAATACAAAAAACAGCGTGCAAAATTAGTCTTCTGTACCATCATTTCACTCAAAATATTCAAGTTTTATTTACCATTTGGCAGATGTAGCAAGGATAGAAATAGCACTATTTCCCATAAACTAGTGGATCCGCCGAACACATACTTCACTGAAGTTCTTTAGTTCCATTAATGGGACCTAGGCATACCAGTTATTCATAAAATAATTAGTTTCAGGCATATGATGTTGATATTAGGGCACCACTTTACAGTTAAAAGAACTTTTTTTTGTGTGTTTTTCACGAAGAGCCAAAAAATGTCCTTTTTTTCAGCTCACTGTAGTAGCGTAGCAGATTGTCCGAGCATTAAACTTTATTCTTGCATGTTGTAGGAAATTTTATCTGCTTTAGTTTTGTACAGAATGTTCATCTTCGAAAAATGCATAGTTTTCGAGTCATATCTGAAAAGCTGAAAAAGGTTCAAAAAGTTTTTTGTCGATTTTCGTTGCGACGCCAGTCCCTGGGGAGGTGGCAAACCTAAAATTCGGATTCAGCATCACAAATATATATATATTCTCTCTCCCTCTCTCTCTCTCTATATATATATATAACCGGTGAGGAAAAACTGTTATATTTTTTCTTCGGCAAACTCTGCTTTGACTGAACTAGTTATCTTTCAGTAAATGAGGAATGCCTTCCGAGTATTAAGGTTAGGACTATAGCATCGGTCAAATGTTTCCAGAAATATTACGAACATTTCATAAATTAACTTTTAAATTAAAGATATTATGAAAAGAATATAAACAAACTTTTGAATCTTTCTATTTGAAATTCCGCGAAAGCTATTATTTATATGCTTTTTGTCGTATTTATATTAAAGTAGTTAAATTACGTTGTTCTTTCGAAGGGTACTTATTCTCATCGTTTAATGTTATCATTCGGATAATGTTACCAGACAAACTTGATCACATTGCTCGGTGCCTGTTGTATAACACTATCTTTCTTGTATAATAATATTCACCTAAAATAATTATAGTTTGACCGCCGCACTTTTGTCCATAAGTGCAAACACGCATGCACCATTTGGACCGATTTATTCAAGACATGAATAATGTAGCAGGGATTTTTTTTCCATTCTTATTTTTTCTCTGTTTATTTTCCTAACGTTCAAAGAGCACAAAATTAAGGCAAAAATTACTTTTAAGTAATCTAAGCTGAAATATGACCACCATTTTTCCTTAATTGTTTTATTATATTGTATTTAATTTTGTGCATTTATTTATTTATATCTTGTTAAAAATACGAGTAAAAATTTAATTTTTCTGTATGTACGTAGTTGAAGGAAAATTGTAATAAATAATTGTTACTGTATAATAATTTTTATTCTAAATACTTAATTGTTATATTTTGCATAATT
>KK113022.1:26156-39520 GCA_000611955.2 Stegodyphus mimosarum | reverse complement strand
AAAAAAAAAAAAAGAAAAAAAAGGGGGGGAGGAAGAAAAATGTTTTAAACGTCGTTTAACATTTGAGTATAGCTGTATCTGTTGCGGTTACGTCTGTTTAACAAAACGCGAGATTGTGAACTTCAAAGCGCTTTTCAGACCTCCACTGCTACATACTAGACAGCATTACATTTTATTACAGGTGAAAGGAATTTATATGTGACCACATTTAAACGGCAGCCGCATTCAGAGTCCCGTTTCAGACAGATCACGCGATAACATGCATAGCTTTCATTTTCACGCACGCACGCGCGGACTTCACGAAACTTTTCTCCCAACGGCAGAGATTCTTTTATGTGTATCTCTATAACATTATTTATTTGTTAACCACCAGAAAATTGGAGTCAAACATTTGCCGATTTTGCCCTAGCCATTGCAAATATCGACCGGGGAACGAGTTTTGAAAAGTGGGCTCCGAGTCTAAATCTTTTACAGTTATCCCTCTAATTATTATCAGTATAGTAGATGCTACTGATGTGAATTATATCTGTAATTTCAAATAATTAAGAGTCTGCAAGGGGGCCAGCAGACGCTTCTCTGACGCGCCAGTAATCAGTAATTCTGCACTGACTAATTTCCTCGTAGAATTCCCAAATCGACTTAGGATGTATAAAATATTTTTAACATAATTATAGCCTTTGATGTTCCTGATTTAGCATCTTAGCAATTCGTAACTAGTTCAATGCAATACAAATTCGAATTGACATAATCAGTCAATAATATCTAATGAAAAAAAATATTTTACAGTTTGCTGTTCTCTTATTTCTAAGAGGGTTTTACTGTAATTTTTCACTTACGTTAAAGCCCAAAATATAAGGACGGACTTATTTATGAATGTTAAATGCAATAATATAAAACCTAATAATTAATTTTAATTTAAGCTATAGGATTAAATTTCTGATCGAAATCCTTGGAAAACTGGATAATCACTCTATCAAAAAGACTATTCGAAAAATCAGAGAGAAAATGGCAATTAATGCTATCGAAGTTAACTTCAATTAGAAAATTCCATTCTAACTTAATATAAAACTGAAGACGGCCTTCTATGAATAATATTGTTATCTCCAAATAGTATTATTATCTCCAAAGTTGGTAATAGTTAAGCCGTTATAAACAAAAATGCTTGCGCTGATGGAGTTGCAAAATTTGTTGCAGATGACTTAAACTAAATTATAACCTTAAGATCTTTTCTCTTCTGATTCTGACCTCTATAACCACTGTTAAATCAACTAATATTCTACAATTAACTAAAAAAGACGTACAATTTTACATATTGTTGCGAATTTTGTACATAGATAAAGGATTTTAGTGCAATGATTCCTGAAATATTTATATTTTGCTGTGCAACGTAACATAAAATCTGAAGGGAAGAGCTATGCCGGAAAAGTTAGAATACAGGGACAGGTCCATTTAACATTAAGTACCTGGGTATCACGGTAATATGGCGAGATATCGCCAGGCTGACAACGGTTTTGGTGACTTATTTTTGTAGTCCAGTTTGGCGAGAAATCGCTAAGAATCTCAAAACTTGGAGACCATTTGGCGACATTTTATATGTCCAGATGTAGTCATTTGGCGGCATTTTGGTCCAATAGACCGTCTACCATAGATCGAAATCTCATGCCAGGTATAGAGGGTGGTTTGGAGCAGCCAGAATTCGGTAGACAACGAATTTCATTAAACTTTGCGTAACTCAGATTCTCAGCTCTTATCGTACTTATAGTGATGATCCAAACTTAACAATCAAATGAGTGTAAAACGCTCTGGTTATGGTATCTGCCAAAATATATTCCTTAGTATTGCTTCTGGCCATCAGGAGAATTGGTCAATGATGGTTAAAAGGTAGGAGTATCCTTTCGAGGGTGGCAGGAGCCAGATATATCCAAATGCGCTTGCTCAGAGCGTTGATTAGGTACAATGAAGGACTGAAGCGGCAGTCGATGCATGTACGAGTCCAAGCAACACAGTCCTTTGACACAGAAAGCCAAACAAAACGAGAAAGAATGAGTCTTTTGGTGGTTCGTATAGCCGGATGAGAAAATCCATGGACAGAATTAAATACTGATGTCCGGAGTTGACTGAGAACAAATGAACGGACCTTGTCACCACTTATGTCACAATATATATTTAGCGCAAGGGATAATTCCATATTTTGCAGAAATGATTCGTCTCAGAATCCTTCTGTTGCGATTCAGTAATTCGGGAAAAACTTTTTATATGCAGTATATTAATGGCACCAATCAGTGACAACGTATCTGCCGTAATCCAAGAACATGTTGTTTATAGTTACTAAACTGGGCAATATAATTCATATGCCTAATCTGCCTGGGGGATGCAGAGCATGAATTTTGTCTAAATAAAAATATTAGAGAGTGAGGATGCGTATATATTGCAAAATCGTGTCCCTCGAGATAATTGTTGAAAATTCTTTGCAGAACAATAGATAGTGAGTAATTCTCTGTCATGTGTGCTGCACTTAGTTTCATCTGGAGTCAGTTTTCGGGAGAAAAAGGCCAGTGAAAGGCATTTTCGCTTCGCGAAGGCAGAACGGTAACAAAAGCCACATCTGAGGCATGACAAGTGCTGACGAGGAGCATGGTGACTAAGTGTCACTGTATTTGATAGAACAACTTTACATGTTTCAAAGGCTGCTGCATTCACAGTACAAGGAAAGGGACGCCTGTGATTCTTTTTAGACTCTTTTAAAAGAGAATGAAGCGGAGTTAGGGTAGTTGCTGCCTTACTCAAAAATCGTCGACAAAATTTTAACATTGGAGAAAGCCTCTGAAGTTCATATTATTTCAGTTTTTTTCAGGAAGGCACCGAAAGTCAGAAATCGGTATCATTTCTTGGGTATCAAATCATTCTTGGAGGGTCATGAGTATCGTTTCTTGATTATTTGATAGCAATCAAGAATACATTTAGAAGGATTCAGTTTGAACCCATATTTTTGCGATCTATCAAAGACCAGGCAAAGAGGGCTCTCGTGCTCATCTTCATCCTCTGAAGGCACAAGTAAATCAGCAAAGTATAGAACACAAAAGTCTAAGCCAGAAGGTACTTCATGGATAAATTTTTGGAATGCTTAGCTTGCTTTTTCTAAACCAAAAGGAATTTTAAGGAACTCAAATAATCCCTACAGAATGGTCACAGCTATTTTGAACATGTACTCTGGGTATATAAGATTTTGATGCTACGCCCTAGCCAAATCAAGGGTTGCAAATATACGTTTCCCAAAAAATTTCCGTGAATATGTGGCAGCACGGGATACCGGTCAGGAATAGTTATAGCATTCAGGTGGCAATAATCAGCGCACGGGCGCCAGTCACCATTAGCCTTACGCATCACATGCAGATAGCTGGCCCAAGGACTTTTGGACGGTCGAATGATTCCATATGACAAGAGGTACTTAAAATCTTGTCGTGCCGGTTGGAATAAATCCGGCGACAAACGACGAAGTATAGAAAATACGGGGGACTTCTAGCCTCAATATTACGGAAAATTATTGAAATATGATTACTGTTGGTTACATAAGAAGGATGAGTGAGCTCGGGATGTTCAGCTAGTAATTTATTGAATTTAGATTGACCAAAAAGTACAGATGTACCTAAATCAAAAGAATTTGTAAACATTTTGCCCCGTGATGGTAAAGCAATCCTAGAATCGGTGACGCAATTGCCAAGCAATTAGTGACATCAACAAGTAATCCATATTTCTTAAGGAGCTCAATATCTATAACTGACTGATTTACATATGCAACGACAAATAACCAAGTAAAGTTGCGACGAAATTCAAAGCGAAAGTAAGACGTTTAGTGCCTTAATTTCATTTGCGACAAATCAAATCAAATCTTGAGAAGGCCTTGGATTACAGGGCCTAGGTTACTCTTTCGGCAATATCAACGCATCCGTTCCAGTATCAATTACATAGTTAAATTTCGAAAAAGGTTTGGCCAAAAGTATAAGATTAACCTGGCGATCGCTATTTTTCCAGTGAGCAATCGCTCTTTTGACGAATAGAGCATGCAGATTGACATTTCCTTGCCCGAGTCCCAAAATTTTCATGAAGGAAGCAAAGGTCGTCTATTCGTTCTCCGAAACGGTATTTTGCGTTGAATCATTTAAACGCATGTATCACTTTTCAAATTGTTGCCACCAAATATTATCTCACTGTGATATTTAAAGAAACTAAATAACGAAGAATCTATATGAACACATGTGTGTTTCTCGCATTAGGAAGAAGCAACGGTAACTAGAGTCATCAAAGTTTGAATAACATAGTCCTCTACCTGAACATGGGCCCTTGAAAGCCCGAATTTGGAATTCGTTTTTATTGTTTATATCATTTTCTAAAACTTTAATGAATTTTTGACTAAAAACTACATAATTTTAAAGCGAGCAGTGGTGACATTGTGGGTTATAAAACATTTCATCACCTTCGAGCGAGGCTGTCTATCGGAAATTCTAAGATATGCTGTTTCTAAATATTTTTAGCACTAAGGAATTAGCCCGAATGCTCTCGAAACGTGTATGTGAATGTAAATGAGAAAGAGGTGCTTTGGACATAATATAAAATCGAAACCTTTCATATTTTATTGAATTTTATTTTAAATACCACATAAATTCCAGAGAACAACCATACAAAAAAATTTATTCCTACCTGCATTCCCAAAGACATAATAATTTTAAAAAGGGAATCAATGTCAGCACCAACACACAAAGTAATGAATGCTCTCACTAAAATATTCCTGAGCTATAGTTCCCCAAAAGAATAATTTCTAAGGAAGTAATTAATATCAATGTGAAATCATAAAATTTATCCAGCTTCATCAAGAAAACTTCATTCCGGCTATACGTAAAAGCAGCATGGAAAATCCATAAGAAGGAAATAAAATAAATCAGCAAAGATAAAATTGCCCAATATCTCTCTAAAAGCTGAATTTTTGAAATTTAAAATAAAAAAATTAATTTTCTTTTTCTTTTCTTTCTTTTTTTAAGAACTGGATGAGAAGGAATAGACAAATAATTCATAATAAAAAGCGGAATTAATTAAATAATCAAGAGATAATTAATATAATTACTTACATTTTTACACAAGCTGGAAATGGTGTAAAACAAAAGTAATTGAATTTTAAGTCAAAATTTCTCAAAAAGATACGAAATATTTTAATTAGGTAAATTACCCAAAAGTTACAGAAAATATATAACTTTTAACACTCATTTTGTATAAATTATATGTGAAAGTATAACGAGGGAAAATACATAATTTGAAAAGAAAAGAAAAGGCTATTATAAGCTTAATTTAGTTAAGGGAAATGAAACATAAGTGAAGAGATGCAACGCTTTATTTTAAACGTTAATTTTTCTCTTTGTAAGTTTGCCTCTGTATATGAGAAAAACGCGACATAATTTTTGAAAATCCTGTGCTGGAACTTTAAAAATCTGAATACTTTTAAATCTTTTTAAATTTTTATTTATTTATTTTATTTTATAGACCTAGTTTCTTGCAACGTTTACTAATTTTACACTTGACAATTCTGCAAATGATGCCAAGGAAAAAAATTAATAGTAAAAGAACAGTTAGTATAGTTGAAAAGAAAATGCATTATCTGTTTTAAATGCTTCTTTTTTTTTCTCCGTCATGCACATATAAAAAAGATATTTGTTTTAAAACATTGGTAATAACTTTCCAAAAAAAAAAAATCATTCTATCCTTTTCCTGCAGTTCTTTCAATTCACATGACCTCATTTTAAGGTTTTATTGTTACTTTTAAATGCAGGTAGGTACCTCGTAATCTTTTGTTTACGAAAAACTGAAAATAATAAATCTGTATTGACTGGCAGAAACTTGAAAAGACCCCTTCACAACACTTTAGTGCTTTAACCTTAATGATATTTCAACAAAATTACCCAGAGTGCATTGCAAAGCGTGAAAGTCTACAATCTTGTTCAGCAGCAGGAGGGGTGTTATTTGCTTTTAACATCGACTGGAATGTTAGTATTGTCAGTTTCAACTTTGTTTCGGTTTGTTCCACTGGACGGATTTCTAAGACTCGTTTTTTAAAGAAATATTTACTAAGGAAAAGAGCTGAAAAAAATCATAAGAGCATGAACAAAAGTTGGTAATTTATCACTTCTCGGTGAGAAAGATAAAAATATAAGAGCAGAAAAACGAGAAAGGGAAATAAAGTAACTTCAGAGCACTTTCCGATGCTAGTCATATTAATACAGGAGACACTGCTTAATGTGATCCCGACTGTCCACCGCTGTTTTGATAATATTAACCATATGACAACATTAAGCGATCAGAAAAATAACCTTCAGACTAACAATAGACCTCTAGAAATGTATAAATAATACTTACTTTCACCGTATTTTAATTAGCAAAAATACATTAATAGTTTATTATCTCGAATCATTACGCAAGTGTTCGTATACGAACTGTTCATATTAGTAATATTTCTGGAAATTTGCGTCAGAAAGCAGACATTTTCTTCTGTGATTGACGCTGGAACTTGAGTTTTTCATCAGTATCCACCCAAAAGTAAAATTTTCACAAATCATGTGAGGAATTTATGATATTTATTTAACTCTCTTTTGATATTTTCAGTTATTAAACTCCCTTTATTTCATCCTTTATTGAAATGCTGGCATGTTTAAAATAGTTTTTCATTTTTATTTCTTTTTCCTGAGACGAAGTTTAGAGATTTAAATGTTGTCTGAAATCAAAATCAAAATTCCTTATTCGGCGATATATCGTCGAGTAAGGAATATAGTCGGTGTCATTTGACAATATGTGTACTACACTTCTATACTACGCTCGGTATCATTTTGACAGTATCTATATTACACTTCGACCTTATTCGCGATTTTATCTTTTATTTGAAGAGTATAACGTTCAGCTTAAAAAATTCATTCTATAATATTTTGATAATATTAACAGAATTCTTGATTCCATAAACATATTCACATAACATATTCACGCATAAACATATTCACGCGTTAATTCTGGCCGGAAGTGGAAAATAAGAGATGATAGTAAAGTTTTAAAATAAAATAAACGTTAGCGAACTTAAAAAATCCTTAAAGTTTTATGCCAAATATTAAATTGTTGCATCAACACGTCGAGCCCACCCATCACATTCATTAAAATCGAACTTGTAAAATTATATATACAAATAATAAAACAAAAAATCAAAATAAATCTAAACTAATGTTCCGAATTTTATATTTAATTAGATATTTTTAATAGAACTATAATTGAAATTGTTTTGTTTTCTAGTGCAATGCACCACAATACATATTTTAAGAGAAACCTAAGCCGGAAAAGTAAAAATACAAGAGCACGTGCATTTAACATTGAAATAAAAGTTGACCTCCGTAATTGATATTTAATTTGAATAAATGTAATTATTAACTGTAATCGTAATTATATTCTTTTGCTTTCCAGAAACCTCGAGAAAATAGAAATTACCAGAACCTCACGTGACCGTTTAAAAAGCTTTAAAAGGACGGAGAGAAACATCTCAGTTCAGTTGTTTTAATGAGCTGCTGTAATTTTGATCGGATTAGCATTCTCTGCGCTTTGAATTATCTTCTATTTAACATTTAAATAGTTTAAAATATAACTACTCTGTGATATTGTGCGAATATCTTTGAGGAAAAATTCAGCTTTTTGTTTTCTTGCGGTAAGAATAAATTCTATTACCTTTTTATCAGACTTGCGCATTCAATCTATTACGAACCCGCTCGCAACACTATTTTCCCTTTCAAGACCTTTGTTCCTACTTTTAGTTCAATTTTAATCTTTAAGTTATTTACGTGCAATTAATTGTATTATGATTATGTTGTATGCTGTATATTACACAGAAAAATGTAAGGAGATCGATGAAGAGAATCACTCTTTTAAAGCTAATACCTAGGTTAAGAACGGAACACTTTCTGACGCGGTTGTTGATGAATAACAAAAAATCATTATCATGGATGTTAATCGTATGACTAATGTTAAAGAGACGTAAGAACACAGTAGTTTTAGATTGATGGTCATGTTTTTAATATCCTATGGCTAATGTTTAGAAATTAATTTGAGTCAATGATTAACCTTACATGTAGATGGAACGGGAAATATTTGTCAACTGATTTTCGTATTTTAGCTTACACTCACAATCGTTCTTTTTGGGGTTTCTGGATGTTTGGAAATAAGCGATGATCCATATAACAGTTTAAAACAGATATTCAACAAATCAGTCCCGAATTAGAACCCGAAATTGCAGCAAAGTTTATGGAGAATTTTCTGCACAGAATACGTCCTGACGGGACAAATAATGGTCGTCATTAGCCAAAAATGATATAAAAACATAATTTTAAAATGTTTCCATGAATCGCATTTTACGTAAAGTGCAGAATTAAAGTTAATTCTGATGAAAATGGCGATAATGTTTTTAAAGTTCAGTGGCTATGCTTATCTCATGGGTAATGTCTAGTAATAAAATGGCTAATGTCTAGACATTAGCCTATGTCTAGGGCAAGGGTGTACATTTTTTTGGCTCTGAGGCCACTTTTTGAAAGCAGAATGCAGCCCCTTTTAACGACTGCATTCTTTAATTAACTTGCATTTTAGAAAGGCATAAATTGCACCATAAAATTCAATAAATATAAAATAAAATACTAGAAATGTTATTCAATTTATTTATTTTGATAATTTCATATCATCTATAGCTGCAAGCACATTTAATTTTAGAATAAGCTTAACGAGACAAATGTACCCTATCCCACTTTTCTACAGTTCTTTTTTAAATCAGGAATGAGATTGCTTGTTGAGATTCTCATGATAGCATGCAAGTTAATTTCTGTCAAAGAGCAACCGTACTTACTTTTGTTGATCTTCAAGCAAGAAAACGTTGCTAACAAATATATGTATATCCAAATTTAGCGAACACTTTGCCAGCAGATTTCTTCATACATGCAAATTTTTCAGCGGACAAAGATTTGTAAAAGTCAACTAATGTCACAGCATTAAATAATTTTTTCACAGTGTGATCTGATTGCACGATAACAAGTTCAATATGCAGCTCCTGCGGTGCTGTGTCAATATCAGCAGTGATGGGATAAGAAAGCAAATTGAATTTAGACTCACATTTCTTAAAATCCTGAAATCTTCTTGGGACCTCGTCTCCAAACTCTGAAGATGATCCCTAATCTCAGAAAAAACACTCTCAGGCACTTCCTGTTTTTTTTGTATGACAAAAATTACTTCACCTGCTTGCTTTGCAAATAGATGTAGTTTTGTTTTGTATGATTTTACATGCTTCCGTAATTCATGGGCAAACAAACTCTTCCTCTTCAATGTCACATCCAGATCACTGAATTTCTCAAATACAGGAGCTGCAAACATCATCTCATACATCCACTCCTCCCATCTATTTTTGTAATAAAATCATGTGATATCTCCTTCGTGTCCAGAAATAAGAAGATTTCAATCTGCAGTACCCAGACTTATTTTATCACTTTGCCCAGGACTATTGTGGCCAATCACGTCAATATACTTTGCCTCCACGTCCTTAATAAAAGACCTAGATTGTCTATGATCGAGTGCCCTTGCCCATAACAACAGTTCACCACATAACAATAGAATGTACCACATGCTTTAAGTCCAGTACAGCTTTACAAAGGCTCTCCTGATGCAAAATGCAATTAAAAGACAAGATATCACTGTCTATGTCTTGTGCTTCTAAATTGTTTATTAAAAGCTTAACCATACCTGTACTTTTTCCACTGAAAGCTCTGACCCGTCTGTTGTAATGCTTGCCATTTTGTTCCAGAACAAGCCACTTTTCTCCGCAAGCACACTCAAGCAAGTCCTGATCAAGGTTTTTTTTCATTGATTCTAGGCAAAGTAATTCCTCTATGATGATGAAATTTTCATTAATTCCACAGATAAAGATAGGTACTCGTGCTGTGCATTCCTTATCTGCGCTTCATCTTAAAGAAAATCCAAACAAAATCTTTGCTAGCAGTCTTCAGCTGTTCTGCAAGTTCGTCACGAATGAAGTCAATGCGCCACACTATAGTCCTTCTCGAAAAAGAATGCTTTCAAATTTTCATCTCACATCAGGACACAACACACTTGCACATTCTACCATACATTGCTTAATTAATTTTCTATCCAAAAAAGGTTTGATGCGTTTAGCAAGGTTGTAGACTAGTGAAGGCTTACAACTTTGCTACTTGAACTATAACGAAATTGTCTACAACCTTATAAACTTTCTCTGTAGCGCTATTTTGAAGCGTCGATTGCTTTGTAAATAATCTTTGTTGCTTCTTTAGCCTTTCACACACTCCTCAGCTTTTACTTTACGTTATTTCTTGAAAGATTTGCAACCAAATTCGCTGTTTTGTTTTCATGATGTCGTTTCAGATTCTTTTTTTAAAATATGAGTGTACTTTTATGACACAATAAACACGTTGCTTTATTCCCTTGTAAGGTATATTTTAATTTTATAACAGTTATCTTAATTTAAGTAGCCTTTCCTAGCTTGCCTCGTTTCAACTTACAATTTCATACCAGAATGAGTTTTTAGAATCGCGTTGAAGGCAAATGAGAAAGAAATAGTATTAAAGGAAAGTTCAACTTTCTTTGAGAGAGAGCTAGGAATCCCGAGCAGCGCGCGTTTGCCTTTGGACTAAGTCTCTCTAACTACTCTTACGCTCGGCCGTATATTACGTACCTTTTGATAGTTCGCGAGCTAGTTTAAAACTGAAGGTCAACTCCGTTAGATTTGTCTTAGCTTCGTCTAAATGTCTTAGTTGGTTCTTATTTCTTATTTTTGAGTTTAAGCCCGAATAGAGGATTTGTTGTGAGCTCTAAGAAAGGGGCCAAATGTTCATCTTAAGTTTGAGTGAATAAAGGATAATTGAGTTTACAATTCTTGCTATTTCGAACTAAGCGAAAATTCGTTTAACAGTTCACTAGATTCCTCGACATTTAAATTAGCAGAATCAAAACGAGGAACTCCACACCGTGTATTAAAGAAATATTTGTTTGTTAATTTTTCATTAAAACCAAGACATTCAATACCGGGTTTACGTTTTTTGGAAAGTCCACGGTTCCACTATAGTAGCAAATTTACATATTTACTGCTGCAAAGACAAAATTAAAATTAACCAAATCAGCCTGAAAAGCATTGCGCATTGTGTCTATACTGCGCGTTCGTACTGACGTAGCCGTCTTAGTGAAAAATACGAGAAGGATCATCGGTCTCGCACGCGAAGAAAATCTCGGTTCAAGGTGGATTTTTCTGACTGTTTTGGCGGGCCACAGAAAACTCTTAGCAGGCCATATTAGCCCATCCTAAACTCTAGGATCATTACCTATGCCAATAAACAGCATACGTGTAGGTTAATGTCTAATGTAAGAATGATATATTTTTCATCAGATAATGCTTTTAATTTCCTAGCTACGTTAATTCTGTGGCTAATGTCTAG
This sequence comes from Stegodyphus mimosarum, assembly GCA_000611955.2. Taxonomy (NCBI): domain Eukaryota; kingdom Metazoa; phylum Arthropoda; class Arachnida; order Araneae; family Eresidae; genus Stegodyphus; species Stegodyphus mimosarum. Next base: position 27,998 of record KK113022.1, on the reverse strand, counting down.
ACATAGAATGGCTAACGTTTACGATAACATGGCTAATATTAAAGAAACTAAGAACAGTATAATTTGCTGATTATGGTGACGTTTCTAGCGTGACTAGCTAATGCATTGGCCATGGGCATGAAATAATTAACATCTAGACACTAGCTCATGCGTAAGCTAATGTCTAAATTAAGATCGGAATAATTTTCCCATGCTCGTTCTGATGTTAATTATGTGACTAATGTTAAAGAAGCTAAGAATGGAAGAATTTGATGACGGTGATGCTTGTAATATCTCATGACTAGCTAAAAAATAATTAGTTAAGAGAATAAAATAGCGGCATGACATAGTTAACGTTTAGACATTAGCTCAGGCGTAAGCTAATGTCTGGCAAATAAGATTAATAAGAAGGCAATAAGATTAAGGTAATAAGATTAGAGTAATTTACCATGGTGATGTTTTTAGTAGTCTATGGTTATATTGTAATGTGTACGCACTGCATTAGATATAATTCTAACTATAGAAAGCTTAACGTGTAGACATTAGCCTGATTGCAGGTTAATAACACAGAGAACAGAAAATGATTGCCAACTGCATCATTTCTCGATTTTCATATTCTAGTTTGTAATCGCGATCACCATAGATTCTTTTCTCCAAGGCCATCTGAAAAGGGAAAGTGTTTACAAGTAATCCGCGAACAAGCCCGTCAGGAGGTAGCACACGAAATTCTAGTAATAATTTCGTCCATTTGTGAAAAATGATCTTCCAAACGTATGTAAACCTTTTTCATCAACTGCATTTAATAAATATTAAGAAAGAAAAAATTAAATGTTAATAATATTATAATTTACGTTGCTTTTACGTTATCCTATAGCTACTTTGCTAGTTTCCGGTTAAATGCATTATAGAATGAACATAATAATGATTTTCGGCTTGTTTTACCTTAAGAAACAATCTACCAGAAGCACCATATCAAAAGTCATCCGTTGTCCTCTTTTTTTCTTTTCTTTTTTTTTTTATGACCGCCATTTCGCACGAGGCAAGTTACACTCCAATAATAATTTTCCACCGTCACCCTTAGGATCAGACGCCTATTGTTCTACGATGGTCATTGGACGACTGGCCAATGGACGACGTACTATTCACCTTAAAAATCCTTTGCCGCCCCCGATCCCCCTTTCAGGTGCAGTCGGGCGCGCACCTTGGGGCAGCTATTACTATTCTCTAGGTTTTGAAATCAGAAGATTGGAATTTTTCGTCATTGTTTTATGGGGGAGAAGGAAAATTATGCTGTTCGAAGTGTGTCACACAGAAGTAAATTTACTTCGTTTTTGATGTACCTGATTTCAAGGCGTTGCCATTTTTCTCTTTCTTATTTTAGTTCTTTTTGGGAATCCAATTCTTTTTTTTTTTTCCTTTTGTTTTTAGCCATGTTTCACCATTCCGTTCTGATTCCGAAACGTATCGATGCGAAGGAAGTTATTGTTTTGGTGGAAGCGGAACGGTTTTTGTTCAGTATTTTCGAGATCGAGTGACGGATAGCGAGTTTTCCAATGCAATTGCGCACAAAAAATGCGAAAATTTTCAGATATCGTTCTGGAAATAATTTGTTGAAATACAGAGCAAATTCCTTAAGTTTTTTTTTCTTTTAGAATTTCAGTTAAAAGAACTAATGAAAATACTCGTTTTATTAATGATGTTCATGGTTAATTAAAAATTCCAATTATAATTATAAAATAATAGTAATAGTTAAATAAATGATTATAATACTTATAGTAGTAGTAGCACTGTTAACACAAACAATAATAATAGTGGTAGTATTAATAATTAATAATAATAATGTAAAAATTAGGTAAAAGTAGT
>KK113022.1:0-20949 GCA_000611955.2 Stegodyphus mimosarum | reverse complement strand
ATTTAATTCAGTATTAATTTTATTCATAAATTATTAAATTTTTATTCACAAATATATTATTTTTATTCATAGCAATTAACACTTTTTAATTCCTTTTTTAGTCATTTGAAATAAAAATCTTATTTTGAATAACTAAAACAAGAAATTAATTTCTACGCAAATTATCAAAAATAAACGTGTGGTGAAAAATAAACTAATTTTTTTAATTGTATAAATTTATATTACTTCGCCCATTGCTGGAAACCAGTATCTCCTCTGTGCAATGTTAACTGGAGGCTTCCGAAGCAATTTTACATGGCCTGAGAATACATTTCCTGTAAATTAATTAGCATTATTATGAGATTTATTATTATGATAAAAATTTGAAGAAAGGTTTCGGATTTTAATGATTTTGAAGTCCAGTTTACACTATTTTTTCCCATTGAAAACGAACATAAATAACGCACCAGAAAAGCGATAAATGGGTTAATTTTCTTCGGGATATAAATCTCATTGAAAGATTTAAAGCGTCAAAAGACAATTACACTCAGTTACGAATTTTTCCAATAAGAATTATCTCTTTATTTATCAGTGCATTTATATGTGAACAATGTTTTTTCCGCATTTGAAAATTATCAAGCCTAAGAAAAGAAGCCGATTGACCAATGAATATTTACCATACATATTTACGGTGAAGATAGTTTTTAGTCCTTTTTCGGCAACTTTATCCAAATCGAAACGCCATGAGGTGTTTTAGCTGAAATGTTGTCTTAAGAAACAGGAAATTTTATAATTATTTGCGTACAAATAGGTGCATTTTTTCTGGTTCATGCATGTGTCAAAGAAAAAGAAAGTGAATGGGCTGTTATTATTTAGTGACAAGTTTTGTGGCACTTGGAAAGTTTTTGTGATTTCTTTCTCTTTAGTTTAAGTAAGTTAATTAGTGGTTAACTCACCATATTAATATTACATATTTAGAATAAATATTAGACTGAGAATTTTATATTTAGCTATCAATACGTTTCTCAGGATTATTTAAAATTTCTAAAAGCACATATGGAGTCAAAACAGATGTTCTTAAATTGTTCTATAGCTAAGGAATAGCGCCGATTATTTCCTATGCTTCTAGGATTTGGGGCAGTTCTTTCCTGAAAAAAGTAAACTACAAGCTTCTAACGAAAATTCAGAGATGAGTTCTTTCAAGAGTTGTTCGTGGCTACAGGACTATTAGTATTTCACCTATAGATATTGACATTTTGAGCAATATTGCGACGAAAGGAAGCCTTTGCAGGTAATTCTCATCAAATTTTCTTGACGGCAACCTTCCAGTTTCTTCTTTGCCGGATCCTTTCAACAGGAATCCTATAGCCAGTTGTTGGCTACTCCGATGTTGTTCTTGAAGAGTACAAATTAATTTGTTTTACAGACGGAAGTAAGGTGAATGATAAGCTTGGCCTTGCTTTTGTTGTTTACGAAGATAAACAAGAAAGAGATTTCAAACAGTACTGAATTAATGATAAGTGCTTTGTTTTTCAGGCTGGATTGTTATGCTTTAAACCTTGCTGTGAAATAGATTCAAAATTCTTGTAGTGCGTGTTTTATTATTCAATGCGTATTTATACGTGCGTATTTATACGTTCAATGCGTATTTTATTATACAGTGATTCTCTTTCTTCGCTACAACTAGAAAATTAGAGTTTCAGAGAAACTTGCTGTTGAAATTCAGGCTAAAACCTTGCAAGACCTTGATATCGAGATTCATTTTGTATACGTTCGTGGACACTGTGGAAATTTTGGCAATGAGAGAGGCTCTAACAAAGCTAGCCACGAAACGTCAAATTAATTTAAATCTTTGAATTTCTGTTTCTCATTGGAAGCGCTTTTATAGAAATGATGCTATCTATTTTTGGAACAGAGAATATACGGCCTCACCAAAAGCATAATGGACCAGAAAATTTTTTCCTACCCTTTTTCACAGAATAAAAGTTGGTTAGTTTTCAATAGATTTTAAATTAATTCAATTTTTAACTGGACATGGCAACATTAAAAGCTATTTAAAGCCATCTGGACTGACTTCAAGTGCTTTCTGGAGCTGCGGCGATTAGGATGTTAAGCATATTCTGCTTGAGTGCATGGTTTATTTGATTATGGCATAGTACCCGAGGGATATCTGCTTAAAGGAAGGGATGCTTTCGTGAAGGACTTTCGAAGTCAGCAGAGAAATATGCTTCAGGCATCTTTGAAGCACCTGTCTGTGTCTTGGCCTCCAAGTTTTTCTGAACTTTTCCGGATTACAGGAGACAATTTCTGCTTTTCGAAATATGAATTTCTGCTCATGAATTTAGATTACTGAGTTATCATTTATTACTACTTTTTTTTTTCTTCCTTTATTATTTTAATTTATTTGCTGTTTTTGAATATTTTTCACCCATTTGCATTGCTGCTGTGTATTTTTTATTTTGTTAGTGGTATAACTTAGTTGCGTAAGAATCGTAATATACTTTGTAATTAGAGTTCTCCACCACCCCCTAAAAAAAAAGTTTTGAATGACAAAAGTGTAACTGTCGGAAATTTGTTGCAGGTGTCTTTACGCTTCAACCAAAAAATACATATAAACTAGAATTTTTTTTCTGTACGTTATGATTATTATTATCAATATATGCTTTCTTAATAAAATTTAGAATTTAGTTAAAAGAAAAAAAAAATTCTTTTGTTAAAAAAAACGTTTCACTTCAGTAAAAAGAAATTAGCCAGCACGCAACGAAATCGATTGCATCTGCGGTAAAGAAGCGCCATCTACTAGTCAGATTGCGAACTAACAAGACTAGTCTAGTCGCTTATTTTTTAAATTCATTTTATTTATTTGTATTTGAAAACAAATAACTGATAAGTGCATGGATTTATTAACCTATGTACGGGATTGTGTAGAAATGAGTATAACAACTGAGAGAATTTTCTGACTTGTGTTTAATTTGTTTCGAATGCAAACACGACCTTTTTCTGAACATCTAATTTTGACTAATTTTCATTGTTCTTTTATTTCTCCACGGCAAATTAAATGATTAAGAAGACAAAAGAGGAATTCATTGATGATGGCATCAAATTAATTGGCAATTATTACTAAACAGAAGGTGATCACTTTTTATATTACTTTTAATAAAAGGAAATCGAATTTATATCAACGGTTTGGATCTCAAGCTACTGAACAACCTTAATTTGAATTGTTAAAATTTTTACATATGTATAAGTGTCTCCATGAACTGTAGTTAAAATGATATTAAAAAAGAAAAAAAAAGGGGGGGAACTGAGATTAACAATGCTTCATTATTAAAGTTGCCGGTCAGATTTCAACGATCGCCCAAAAGGGAGCTTTTAAAGTTTAACAGTATGGTTTATCAGTACACAATATCAATAGACATGCCCCAGGTGTTTCGCTATACCAAAGAAACAATTGTAGGATATTAGATGACTACGCATTTAGACTAACATGGGAATATTATATACATTGTTGTACATTTAAAAAGTAAAAAAAAAAAAGTGTACTGTTAATTCTGTAAAAACATTGAATGTTTTTAATTAAATGTATCATGAATTAAATGCATTTTTATTTAAATTAATTAAACTGAAAAATGAAAAAATAAATAAAAAAATCTGAAAGCTTTTCAGATATTATATTGTGCCCAAAAGAGCTTTTTTTTTTTTTTTTTTTTAACGTTTTGTATGTTACCTTCATTTGTTAAATATCATGTGCATCGCATTTGAAACATAACATTTAATTCAACAGCAATATCACAAAATATTTAAAAACAGCAAAACAGCATATCTTTATAATTTCTAATACACAGTCTCGCGGGCTGGAGATGAAAATGTTTTTTTCCATACAGTGTTGCCATTGCTCGCTTTGAAAGCGTTGATTTTGCTAATCAAAAATTCGCTAAAGTTTAACAAAACTTTAAATAGATAAAAAAAACAAATTCGAAATTCAAAATTCGGGCTTCTAGTTGCCCATGTTCTGTTGGAAGACTACGTTACTCAGAATTGGATGTCTCTAGGTACCGCTGTTTTTTTCACAGTGCGAGAAATAATCATGCATTCGTGCAGATTCTTCATTATTTAGTTTCTTTAAATATAATATATGGCGATAATATTTTGTGGCAACAGTTTGAAAAGTAAATCAACGCAGAAAATGAAAGGACGCAAAATACCATTTTGAGACTAATAGTTCTTTGGGTCTAACGCCCCTTTGGGCCAAAAATAATATTCTTAAGAACTGCATCTATTGCATTCAAATAGTTCAGTCTGTTAGAATTAATGACATGCATATTAAATATGACAGAAAAATATCTCAAGTTTTTCTCTGAATGGCAACAGGCTCGAATGAAAAATTGAAAGAACGTAATATCGTGTTTGGAGACTAATAGTCCTTTTGGGTTAAAAAGAATCGGTTATGGCAGTACATGACTTGAATCCAATTCCATGTTTTATGTAGCCACGAACTTTAAGTAAAGTATCACTTTCAGTGGATCGTTTGGGAACGAAATATGCTTGGTTATTCAGGTCAATAGAAAAGTCTTCTATCATACGAAATATTTCAGCAGGTTTTATTATATATCATTGACCAGATGTCATAATTGGTTTTTGTATTGTAAGGTTTGTCCTAATTTTATAACAGATATTTTAAGTTTATGCACCTTTCCTATCTCTTCTAGCTTCAGCTTCCAATTTCCTACCAGAATGTAGTTTCAGAAACGCGTTTAATGCAAATGAGTAAGAGTGGTATTTAAGTCGATGTTTTACTGACTTCATTAGATAGCCAGAGTTTCTGACTAGCGCGCGTTTGCCTTTAGGCTGCGTCTCTCTCTAAGCTATTACCACGCTCGGCTGTGCTTTAGGCCCTTGATAGCTTCGCCTACTTGATTGAGATTTAGGAGCCAACTACTTAGAATCCTTCCAGCTATATCTTTTAGTTAAGCATTAGCTAAGTTTTAGTTCTTATTCATTTCAGTTCAAGCCCAAGTGGAGGCTTTGCTGTACGCTGTGAGATAGTAGCCGACTGTGTTCTCTCTTATTTTGGGAAATAAAGTGTATTTAACCCTTTTTGAGTCTTACGTCTCTGTTCACACACTGAAGCGATTATTCGCTTATCAGTGTACAAAGTTCCTCCCACTTAACTGTTAAATAAAAGGATGGACCCCCACCCTCCCCAGTATATTCATACTAACAAAATAACTCTTTACAGAATAATAATACACAATTTTTTACTTTTCAAGTATACAAGAAAGTATGTAGCGTTCCCATGTTAGTTTAAATGCGTATTCATCTAAAGTCCTACAAATGTTTCTTTGGTATAACGAAACACCTAGGCTGTGTCTATTGATAATCTGTACTGATAAAACTTTAACCACTTTTTTCTATTTTTCTTAAAAGTTATGTTTTTAGGCAGTTGAATAATGGATACATGAACTGTTTGTTAATAAAAGAAAATCAAGTATTCATAACATATTTGCATAAATACTTTCAAACGAATATCATAATTGAATTTTCTTCTATATTATTTCTATAGCCTCGACTAATTTATATTCATTTGGATCTGCATTCTACGCCCACGATATTATTTAGGCATCAAGAGACAAAGTTTATCCAACTGCAACAACATGTTACGTACAACAATATGCACACTACGAAAAAAAATCTGAAAGGTTTCAGATTTTAAATTATGTCCAAAGGGGCGTTTTTTAAACGTTTTTTGCATTACATTTATTTATTAAATGTCATGTTCCTCGTACTTAAACCATAAAATTCAGTTCAACAGCTATATCGCAAAATAATTTTAAAATGAGCATATCTTTAGAAATTTCGGTACACAGCTCTCACGCGCTTTAGATAAAAAGGTTTTTTTCCCCACAGAGTGTTGCTATTGCTCGCTTTGAAATCGTTGAGTTTGTTCATCAAAAATTCGTTAAAGTTTTACAAAATATGAAATAGATAACAAAACAAATTCCAAATTTGGGTTTCCAGATGCGCATATGCGGGTGGAAACGCACGTTATTCAAAATTGGATGGCTCTATGTACCGTTGTTTATCACATTTGGAGAAATATACATACATTTATGCAGATTCTTCATTATTTAATTTCTTTAACTATAACACAAAGCTGCAATATTTGGTGGCAACAATTTAAAAAGTGATTCAGACTTTTAATGTTTCCGACGCAAAATCGCAAAACGAAAACAATAGTCCTTCAGGGACAAAGCCCCTTTGGACTTTAAAAAGAAAAAAAAGTGTCAGTTTTATATCTCCCGTTCTACTGGGCCCATTGACGAAATTCAACAATTGCGTTTTTCACGTTTCGATGCCTCGAAAACGCGATTGAGGATATTTATTAGATTTATACATAGCATAGTTCTAATACAGGTATTTTGGTACAAAATCGGACTTCTTCTGAAATGACATGCCAATTTTTTTTTCTATATTTCGATTCTACGACTCAAATTATGCCAAAATATGAAAATTTGTAAAAATTAACTAAATTTGAAATATATTTATTAATATCTCTTTTTTAATTAAACTTACTTGATTCCTTCTTCCAGAATTCGAAATTTACGCTTAATCCAAACACAATTTTTTAATGATTTATTTTTAAAATTTGTATTTTTAAATAATTTTTATAAATTTATTGAAAAATTTTGAATAATAATCTATAAAATTTTTACCATCACCTTAAAGTAGATGTATTTCTAAGCATACCTGAAAAAACTTAGAGTTTGTTATTCAGAATTTCCTAAGATATACGTCAATTTACATTTTGGCGCATTTTGATACTTGGCGTATTCATTATAAGCGATAATAACGAAAATGTGGTTTGTGCACTTTGTTAACATTACTTGAAAGAATGAACGATGGGCCTTTTTCCCGTTCGTGCATCAATGAATAAAAGGGAAAGTAAGTAAGTCACTATAAATTAAGAATTCCGCCAAGAGAATTATTCTTGGAGCAAACTGAAAAAAATATGCCAAGATAAATTTTTAAATATTTCCATAAGTTTCTCAACAAAAATTACAAAATTTAATATCTAGGCATAATTTGAGCTGTAGAATCGAAATATGGAAAAAAATTGGTATGTTATTTCAGGAAAAATCCGATTTTGTGTCAAAATGCCTATATTAGAACAATTCTATATATAAATCTAATGTATATCCTAAGTCGCGCTTTCGCGAGAGAAAAATACATTTTGTATTTCGTCAATCGGCCAAGCCAATAGAACGGGAGATTAAGAACTGTCTCTTTTTAGTCCAAAGGGCGTCAGCTCAGAAAGGCTATTCATTTCCTTTTTGGCATTTCGCGTTGGTTCGCTATAAATGCCAGTTCACTTTTCAAATTGCTGCCACCCAATATTAAAGCCCTGTGTAATATTTAAAGAAATTAAATAATGAAGAATCTGCATAAATATACATATATATGTTTCTCGCATTATGATAAAACAACGGTACCCAGAGTCATCCAATTTTGAATAATGTAATCTTCCATTGAATATGGGCACTGGAAGCCCGAATTTGGAATCTGAAATTTGTTTTATTCTCGATTTCCTATTGCGTAACACTTTAACAAATTTTTGATTAACAAACTCAAAGATTTCAAAGCGAGTGATGGCAATACTGTACGGGGGGGGTAAAACAATTTTATCTCCAGCTCGCGAAACTGTGTATCGGAAATTCTAAAGATAGGCTCATTTTAAAATTATTTTGCGATATTGCTGTTTAATTGAATTTTATGGTTAAGTGCGGAGAGCACGATATTTAATAAAAGCAGCACACAAAAAGTTAAGAAACGCCCCTTTGGGTGTAACGTAAAATCTGAAAGCTTTGGTATTTTTTTCGCAGTGTACGTTGGTTTATATATACAACAATATGGTACGTTGATTGCTGCGAAACAATCATTTGAATTATTTCAAGGAAAGCACCATTGCTTGATGTACGTTTAAAACTGTTATGGGGTTCACTTACTCCTTTTCGTTGTACAATTTTTACTCCAAAATACAAGGCTACCTTAACAGTTTCAATCACTTTCAAAACGCTTTATATTTAAAAACAATACACAAACAATTATGAGGGATACTTGGAAATGACCTCAAACTCATTAAGTTTGGATACCAGTACTTGATTGGTGCAAGTTATCTGAATGTACTGCAGTTGTGGCTGTTTCCGCAACTGGCTGTTGAATCTAGGAATTTTTCCTTCCAACACGGAACGAGACCCCTTTATTGGAACATTCAGGTTCCTCGATGAACGATGAGTACAGATTACGAAACTTGAGCGATCAGCTTCCGCATCCCTAGATTGTGCATCGCTTTGTCCCTTTGGCCCCTCAGTTCACCTGATTTAACGCTTTGTAACTTTTTCCTTTGTCGGCACTTTAAGGACCTGGTTTATGTACCTGCACTACTAAGAACATTAAAAGATCTCAGGGAACGGATCAATGCTGCAGTGATGATCATTGACGGGACGACGCTACAAAAGGTATGAAACGAGATCCATTACCCCATGGACATGACCCAAGGGCTGCAAATCGAATAGTTATAGAGTTTGCAGAAAATTTGGTTAATTTGAGGTTATTTTTATATGTCACTCATATTTGTACATACAATACTTTTGAATATATCGCGTTTTCAAAATGAATGAATCTTTTACAGTAGCCCTATATAATCAGCTCTTTATATAAATGCAGAAAGCTTCAGGGTGGAAAATAAAAAGTTTTGGAACTTTTAACAAGACGGTATTTCTCCCGCCTTGTTAGCATGCCTTCAGGGTGTAGTGGTTAGCACGCTCGACGTGGTTCGAGTCCCTGCGAGGGCATTGCTCATTTTTCATGTCTTCTGCCTCCAAAAAAAATTGTCTCTACAGTTTGAAGTAAGAGTTATGCTGGGCAAAAAATTCGTCACACACGTACACGTAAACAGAGAGACCTTACTTCCCTTACCTATATATATAGGTTGGCAGGAAGTAAAACCGTTGAACATTACAATAAGATTAACTAATGAACTAAAGCCACGAAAATGTTTGAATTTTTTGAACATTTTAAAAATTTTCTATAGTTAAAAAAATAAAGAACAAATTAAAAAACATTAGCAATGCCTTTGGATTAAGGCAAAAAGATAGCTATCAAAGGGAAAAGGAAATTCAAACGCAGAGGGAAGCTCGATTCGAATTTTAGCGCAATTTATTTGATTGCAAGCTTTATATTCTAGTGTCATGCGAATTGTGAACTTGCTTCTCTTCCCACAGTTTCCTGAACTTGCTCTGATTGCGAAACAAATTTTATCACTGGAAAAAATAAATGAGAAAGAAACATTAAAACGATTGGATTAATGCACGAAAGAAAGTTCCGAAAAGCATTGCGTCGTTAGAAGATCCTAAATCGGTAGAAAATGATTTCGTTGGTAATGATTTAGGGGCAATAACATGGATGAAATTTGTTTCATAAAATGAAAGCAATCCAATTTCTCTTCAACTTGGACATATTCACGGTCAGTACCACGTTTCACAATCTCGCCATATTTAACCACAGTCTGGGTGTCCTAACTCGGGTTCAGTTTCTTCGCTAAAAAAGCAAACTTAACGTGATTGTTTAACTTATGGCTAATTACGCAATTACGTTAACTAGTTCATAGGCAAATTATATATATATGCTAGATGAAGTAACGGGCTTTATGGAGAGTAAAATGGCTTCATGTACTGAGATATAGTCTTTTCGAAATTCCGCTTTCGAATTATTCTTGAAAAGCTGATAGAGAATGCATTTAAATGTCACTCTGCACCATTCTGGAAAAATTCTACGCTGTTCTGAAGAAATAACTAACAATGTGCCATCTAAAGGTTTTAGTAAGAACTGATACTTGCTTTCTTATCGGTTACGGTTTTGAAATCTTATGGTGACAGTGATCTTCCTCTTGTTTTAAAGGTTAAGTGCGTAACATTTCGTCAAGATCGGAGTAACGATTTTAAATTCATCAAGATTTCTATGAATTACGCACATTGACGAACAAAAATAAAGAGATCCTTCCTTTAAATACAAGGATGATTTTTAATGAATTCTGTTTATGTTATTTCACGCTTCCAGCTAGTAATTAATAATAACTTAAATGAATCTTAGTTTATTTCCTTGAAATCGCTTACTTTGTTAATTAATAACTGTATCGGTAAAATATTTTAATTCGAGCAATTGCAACAGTTTTCTTTTCAATCACTGAGTTTGTTTATTAAATTCCCAAGACAAATAGTTGCGTTTTGTTGCTCCAACACACTCCAATTAAATTTCAAACGAGACACTGGTCATCAAAAAGTACACTGGTCATCAAAATTAAAGGATAGTGAGAAAAAATATGCTCACTAAGTAAATGCTGCAATCAGTGCCCAATGCTATAATTATTTATGCTAATTAAATCAAACTGAACACAAAATTGTACTTCCCGCGCATATGTTAGCCCCGGAAATATGCAAATTCGGTGATTGCTGAAGTGGAGCGCAGGGGATGCATGTTGGAATTTCGATCTGTAGTGTTGTTTAAAGTGAAAATGTTTTCTGAGAGTGATCACTGTTCAATAGTTGTGCCTCAAAGGCATCATTATAAGTAAGAGTCAAAAGTGGCGAATAATTGGTAGAATCGAGGGAGGTCAAACACAAATGGAGGTCGCCTAATAATTGAATATTCTTCATCCTTCAATCCTTCTTCATCCTTCCTTATACCTTCTTATCAAGAATTTGGAGTTCCTTTTTAAGCACTGTACCAGCCGATAGATAGGCTGGTCAAGGGCATCCAGAGCAATAACTGCATCAGAAGACCGCTTTCTGTCGTTGCCAGCTCGAAGAGACCACAAAGCGACTGCAAGAGATTTGATTCTAGACCTTCAGACTGCCACAGGAATTCGAATTAGTCGTTCTACTGCTGCAAGAAGGCTTAACGAAGTTGGACTGTATGTAAGAAAACCAACGATTTGTGTCCCACGTACTCCAGATTAAACAGGGGACCGTCTAAACTGATACTGTCGTCATGTTTAACGGAGCCAAGACGAATGGGTCCGATTACTGTTTACCGACGAGTCTAGGTATAGTCTGTTCTAGACGTGTTTTGATTTTGGAGAGAGGAAAGAACACGCAACTTGTCTTCCCTTGTCCATGAAAAATCCTATTTCCCCGAGCGCGGTTTATTAGCTTTAGGAGGAATCATGACAAATGGCCGTAAAGCTACACATCTTTCAAGGAGGTTCTGTAACCGCTCGGAGATATGAGGATGAGCTATTGGCACCCCAGATTAAAATGTTTACGGGTGCTGTTGGCCCAGAGGTTTTGCTAATGGATAACAATGCTCAGCCTCATCGAATATATGTGGTGTCAGAATACTTGCAGACATAAGATGTCACTCGAATAGATTGGGTATCTTACTCACCCGATTTAAACCCGATTGAGCATGTGTGAGATGCCTAAGAGCGCCAAATTTCTCTCCGGACATACCAGGAGCTGAAAAATGCCCTTTTAGAAGAGTGGCATGCAGTTCTACAAGACTTGATCAAAACTTTGGTAAAATCTACGAAATCAAGGTGTGAGGTAAACATATCAGTCCGAGGTGATCATATGGCCATATTAAAGAAAACTTTTTTCCACAAGAGATGACTTAATTTTTCCATCATTTTTTAGTTTCCATAACTTTGCTTTTAATTTCAATATTTTGCGAATAATCAACTGCCAGACATTGTAATTTATGTTAACTAATGCTTTTACACAAATTTCTATCAATAATTTTTCATTAAGTATCAGTTACGTTTTACTTCTATCATTGTCCTTTAATTTTGATGACCAATGCATCTTACTCTTTGTAGAATGGTAGCTTTGTGGCTTTTAAATCGCTGAGTTTTTAATCAGAACTTCGATAAAGTAGCGTAAAATATTTACATATAAACACTGCGGACTCCGTGGGTTAGTTTTCGAGGAATCTTAGGTAGACTGTGACTTTCTTCCTGCTTTGAAGATCAAGTGTGCCAAATTTCATCAAGATCGGAATAAAACTATAGATTTGTATGAAAGGCAGCCACGTGGACACTCTTCTTATTTTTATAACGCTTAATACATTGGACTCTACAAAACATTTGGGTATTGTTTTAGAGACAGAACCTCTATGATGATAACATTTTGCAGATTGAAAAGGCTGTCATCTTCGTCTGTGGCGTTATTTGAATAGGCTTCATCCTGAACACAATGCATTGATGCTTAAAGTGGGCAATTAAGTGGACACCCTGTATATATATATATATATATACAGGTTTCCCACTTAAGTCCGATACCAAAGTTATAATCTAAGAGTGGTGGTTTGGATGGTAAGGTTGTCATGTGCTACTAGCTGAGACTGCTTACAGCGTCACCTGGTGGAAAACGGCGCATACGAGATAAGAGGGAAAAGTGAATTACAGAATCGTAGAGCATCATCGACTTAGTACGAAAAGGCACTTTGTGAATATGAAGGCTAAAAACAGAAGGCTGAAAACTGTGATGTCACGAAACTTGAACGAAAAGACAAAAGATTATCTTTCGGATTAAAAACAAGCCTGCATCGTGGCACAGTGCTATTGCTCGTAATTCACAGTCGAGAGGACCGTGGTTCAAACAACACGGTATGCCTCTTTGTACTAATTGTCTTTACAAACAGAATAGAAAATATGCAAATCGTGCACAATGGCGTCGCAAAACGCATCAACTCAAAAGCAAATTGAGGTTGGTGTGCGAAATTTCTGCATTAAGTATAAAACGTCACACCTGTTTTCCTGAGAGAGCTATAAAAGAAATATCTCATAAGGCTTATATGTTGAAACTCATGATCATGGAGCGATTTTGAAAAAAATGATTATTGTGAAATGGCTGTACTTCACGGCGAATACGGACGCAAGCAGGGACGATCAGCAGCATGGCTGCATGGGCAACTTTTTCCCGCACGCCCGCATCTTTCACACAAAAACCATCCTACAGGTTGTGAAAAGTTTAAGGGAGACAAGCTGCCGGACTAGCCGAATTCGATCCGGCAGACTAACTAAGATAAGGCAGAAAGTGTAACCAAAAGATATACCGGCCTGACATACGGAACAGCAGCACAAGAGAGATAAGTAAAAACTGTAGACTCTCAAAATGTCGCGTTTGGAAAATCCTAAATGAATTAGGTGCTCATCCATGCCCGCCAACGCCTAATCAGACATTACTGGACGGGGATGCCGTGAGATCCCCGTCTAGAGGTCAAATCCATGCAATTCTGACAATTAAAATAAAATTATTTCAAAATCCTTTTGTATAACTTAAAACTAAAAATATTGATTTTTGACACTCAATCGCTTATTTAAAAAAAGGAAGAAGATCAGAACACATTTTGAATGTGTGCTTCGTTTAAAACCTAAAACAAGATTTTCTGGCAATAAGTTTAGAATAATCGAAATCAAAAGTAGACCATAGACTTTTGAATCCTCTTGCACTGAATCTAAATTTCATATAGCGATATCGAGCACATCAAATAACTTTCTCGAAACTAGAACATTTGAAGAATATTTAACACTTTCCAAGTTAAAAATTTTACTCATAAAAATAATAATGATATCCTTAAGACAAAAACGATCTTTAAGTAATTTTACACAGTTGTCATAATTTTTATCAGTTAATTGAAAACCGGATAGTACGTTTAATGCTCCTCCAGTCAAGTATGTTTTCAAATAGACAAATTTTTCATTTTTCGAAAGTGAATCATTGCGATCGATATTGCTTTCAAATTCATTCCAAAATTCGTTCCTGTATTTCAATTCTCCTGAGTACGATTTGATTATTAACTTAGGAAGTTTAATTGAAGAAGGTAAATTTAACCTATCATTCAAAGTGCTTAACATTTTTTCAGATGTCGATGAATGAGCAAAATTTTCTTTCTGTTTCAACAAACGAAAGTTTGTTACAATAACTGATGCATTTTTCTTGGTAATTACTACTAGTGCTTACTTCTTCCTCAGTTAAGTTTTCATCGATTAAATGTTCAATTTAGCTATCTAAGGATCTTAATTCATTCATTCTTTTTTCAAACAAAACTCACACAGGTTCCTCTAAGATATCACACGTAACATTTTCAATTGATAAGGAAATATCAATTCTTGAAATGATTTAGTAGTATTGCATCTTTTAACACTACGTTTTCGCTTTAAGTTTTCAAAATTTTCTTCAGAAGCTGTGTTTTATATTTTATAGAATATTACATTCAAAGCGAAAGTTTTAAATATAAAATGCTCAACTGTAATCCTTTTGAGTATGCTTGAACATTGCTAATCCAGTTGCAATGGCAATATCGATGCGATCCATATCCATTGATAATAATAACGTTACAAAAAGTACAATCCATGAAATCGAAAAGAACTTTTGCTACGGGACATGTGCTTTAATGCTTCTGGCACCAAATTTATGTAGGAAAAACATCACTAATAAATGTGACTAATACTCGTCGAATTATTACTAAACTACGATATATTGATATGAATTTGAAAAAGAAAAAAAAGAAGAGAATAGTTATTACGTCAGTATTCGTCATTGTTCACGTCTCGTCTGCGCGCTCATTTAGATGGCGCTTTAGCATTTGCATAACTGAGTTATAATCACAGTTGCATGATCATTTTCTACACATATATATTACTTCAACTCATCTCACTTAACTTAAACTCTAAACTGAAAAGCTTTTTTGTCATAATAATTCATCCATTAATTAATTTATTAGTTATTTATTAGTTATTGTTAATTGATCAGGAGTTAGTTTATTCCCCTTGAAGGGGCAACTCATTTTCGGTCAATGACGATAATTACTTATACTGCGATATACTTACTGCGATATAGCTGCAGGATTGATGTGAAATAAACTTAAAGCATCTAAAGTTAATATTAAATTGGAATCGAAGCAAGGCAGTTTCTCAACAATATTGTTACGGATTTCACACTTATTTGGCTATTTATTTAAAATTGTAATTGAAATTGCTTTATATTTCCCGTGCAACGCAGACGATTTTTGAAGAGAAAGTTACGTCGAAAAAATAAAAATAAAAGAGCGCGTGCATTTAGTGTTTAATAAATAAATATCTCGTAATTACCGTTGTCATCCAGAAGAATCTAGAAAAATCGAGATTGTTCTAGTGATAATTAAATGCTTATAAAAGCCGAATTGAAACACCTCATCTCAGCTGTTGTTTTTGTTGTAGCTGTAAAAAGCGAACTGCTGTTTGTTTACTTAATGCTGTAGCGATTTCGCTGTAAGATAGAATTATTTTATTTGTTTTGAACTGAGTTTCTGCTAAACGTTTGAGATATTGCGATATTGTGCGAATACCTCTGAAGAAATATTTCAGCATTTTGATTTATTTCTTGTGGAAAGAATAAATTTTTGTTAACTTTTTACATCTTGTGCATTCAATCCATGATGAACCCGTACGCACGCAACAATATTAATAATTGCAACCGTGCATAAGAGGTTTAACACAATATCTAAGGGAATCAAAATTAAAAGAAGAATTTATAGTAGAATAAATTCGAAAAATAAAAATGCGAAATGGAAAATATACAAAATTATAAAAATATAAGAATTACTTTTACTTCTTTTACTGAAACTCCAATTCTTACTTCTTCTTTTACTGAAACTCCAATTCAAAATTCATCAGAGAAAAATGAAGTAAAGCTTCATAAAAGCCGATTACTATGTTTCGAAAACATGTTTCTTTCTCCTGGTTCCTTTGAGATGAAAAAACGAAAAGAGATTCAATTAAATTTTCATTCAAGACATTGGAATTCGTATAAAACCGAAAGAAGTCGAATCTCAAATGTACCAGAAATTTTCCTACACGCTTTCGAAACACTTAAAGAAAAGAATAAAACATAACATTGTGCCAAATTAATGACTCAGAAAAGCCATAAAACTTTACATTATGTAAACTGACTATTAAAGAAAAACAAATTGGTCTAACATCATTATATACAAATCCAAAATTCAAAAACAATTACAAATAAAGAGCAAAACAAATATTCTTTAAACCAAATTGTCATTTAAACTACACTCAAAAATTGGGTGGTCCCCGATGATGCTAAACTTTTAATACCAAAGAAATGAAAACCTTTTCATAGAGATTTCTCTAAGTAATAAAATCCAATCTGAGCTTTAAACGGCTAAAAACTTAAAACCTATATGAAACAAAAATTGAAAAACACGCAAACTTACTGAATTCTTAAGAACCCCTTCTTAAAAGTAAACTAACTAAATTCTTAAGACGAAAGATCAAACTGTATTCCTTCCAAAAGAAAGTAGAATTCAAAGCTGCTTTGGAGAAGCAAAAATTTGCAGTTCTTGGAAATATATACATATGACAAAAGAATTTGCAACATTGATGGTGTAAAACGTAGAAGGTTGAATCCATAATGAAGAGCAAGAATTTAGATTGGGTAGAATGCTAATCTATAACAAATAAGAAACTGGTAGTCGAGGCAGATTAAATCTTCACTTTATTTCAGTAAACGTGTTGCGGCCACAAACAACTTGGCATATTATTTGTGCTTATTTAAAAATGTTTACATTTTTGATAGATTTGCAATAAGAAGAGAACAGCAGACAGCAGTCCAGCTAGACCGAAGAAGAGAGCGATTGTATTATGTTTAGTATGAAAGCTTAATTCAAAGACTTAGTTTTGATTCTAAATGCATTTATTTTGATTGGCTAATTAATATTATTTATTTTGATTGGCTAATTAATATTATTTATTTTGATCGGCTAATTAATTTTGCTGTAAAATTATTATTGTCTCTTTGGGTTTTAGTTCCATTTACATCATCAGAGTTGTAAGAGTCATATGACCTGGATTACTCTCAAAATGATGTACTAGATTACTATTTATGCAGATTATTATGCAGCGAGATTACTATTTTTTTTAAAAAGGGGGTAAATTAATTTAAGCTGCTAATTTAAATTATAATTTATCTTTTATTTTTCTTATATATATATCAAAATTATAACTTAAATTAGCAATAGCCCGTTGATTCTTTTAATTTGTGTATTACCCCTCTGTATTCTGAAAACAGTAATTGCTTATAATAAATTTATCTAGATCTATTATCATTTCTAGATTAATCCATATCATATGACTTACGGATAACGCTCTGAGGAAAATAACTTACATAAGCTTTCAGCCAATAATGATTTTAGAGCCTTATTAAAAATCCAATCAAATAGTGTTGAAACCGAAACTAACCTATTCTGTCTTAGGATTTCGTCCCAAACATATTCCACTTCGCTTCAGCTACTCGACCTAACTAAATTGCTCCTGTGCTGCTTTCTTTTTGCTACAACAATATTCTGGAACGGGCACGATTAATGCGCTAAGTTATTTTCGGCTATAAAATGTTTAACTAAAATATAAGGAATATTATTTAAATTTGCCACGACTGCTTCTTATTAGTGATGAATATCACTAATTTAAGCATTAGTGATATAATAATAACTTTTTGTTAAGTTTGCAGTTACTGCTTCATGTTTCAATATCTCACGTCTGCGACATTCCCAGATCCTCACATGTGTATGTGATATATATATACGTCTCTGTGTGTGTATGTATACATGGTATGTTTCCAAAGTTCTAGGAATTGGACTTAGTTCAATTCCTAGAACTTAAAGACGAAGCTATCGGTCAAAGACAAGTTTGACATGCTCATGCAGTTATTTCGTGCAATACTGTTTATTCTAATTGAGTTGTTAGGTACGGGCATATATTGGTAGCACTGTTTCTACGAGCGTGGAAGATGAGAAGAAAAATCATTTTCTATTTGTGGAAAAAGTGTGCAAAACTACAGAAACTGTTCAGAGTTTAACCAAGCGGATAAACAGGTAGACTGAAAAGCTATCGAAAAGAGTTCTTTGAGGACGGCTTACAAAAATTACTTTTTCATTGGGATAGGAGTATTGATGTAAATGAAGCATTATGTTGAAAAAATGCATTGTAATAATGATCAAAATTGATAAAATAAAAAAATGACACCTCAATTTTTAGAATTTTGGAAACATCCTACGTGTATACAGACAGATAGATAGCCAATAAGCAAAACTAAAATAGGGAAACAAGACACGGTGCAATAAAGAAAATATACCAGCATGAAGAAACATCGTTGAAAACCAAAGTAAAAGATAAAAATTGAAGTTTCAGACAGAATATTTTACAGAAATTTACAATTATAATAATCAACGAAAAATAATAAAACTGAAATAATGAAACTGAAAATAATGGCGACAAAATTTGGAAATCGCTGTTTTATGTCTTGAGTTGAATTTTCATTATGGCAAAGCACTCAGAAGCTGTGTGGCTTAAAAGGAAAGCTGCCTTCACGGAGCATTTTAAAAGGAAAATTGGCTCGTGTGTATATGACAGAAGTGGTGGTGTACTCAAAATTTTAGACGTGAATGGTTAAAAAATCCGGTATCAAGGGATTGGTTGAAAGTCATGAAAAAGATGCTGTCATATGAAATTAAAGAATGCTAATAAATCGACATCACTAGCTCACAAAAATACAGTTAAATATAAACAAATGCTAAGACAAGTTCAACGTTAAACATAGTCTTCACAAAAAGCAAACCTACGGCGAAAGGAAAAATAGCAAGTGCTGCACTCATTCCTGAGCATAAAATCCCACTTGCGCAATGTGACCATCTTACAGAAGCATGAAGAAAAGCATTTCACGACAGCAATATTGCAAAACCACTTCAGATGAAAGCGATGGATGTGTCTTGCGTTAGACGAGATGGCATCGATGAAATGAAAAAAATATGCATTTCCAACATATACAGAATTAATTTTCAATTATAACATATGAAATCTGCATCGCGAGTTCCAGTTGCTGTTGTCAGATATCTTGATGTTCAAAAACCGGACGTTGTAGATATGTTACTTGACACTGTTAGCAACAAAATTGGTACTTCAGAAGAGCTTTGTCTGCTGTAAAGTATCTTTTATGGACAAAAGGTCTAATAAGTGATGCCATTGCCTTTGGAAGTGGTATTAATAATAATAGGCATTAAGAAAGGGTCCAGTTATTGCTAAATGTGTGAGTCCAGTCATTGTTAAATTTTCTGATTAACACACGAGATGTGTTTGCCATTTTTTGGCATTATATGCTAATCATATCTGAAGGCATATCTAGAAATATTTATAAAAGATATCCCTCAGTATTTTTCCACTAGCAGTGAAAGATTCAAAGTCAAGATCTTATAGATACCGTGAAGCACAATATCCCTAAATTAGCATAAACATGTTGGCTATGTCACGGCTTGGATTGGTTTATTTCATTATGGCAAAGTACGCTAGAGTTATCTGCCTGATGGGAGGAATGCCTTGGTGGAGGAATTCCTAAGAAAAACTGGCTCGTATTTACATTACAAAGAGGAAAATGCAAAAACGCCCATGCGAAACCTGGAATCGAACCTAGGTCGAAATACCAGAGTTCCGTGACTTTACCGCTCGGTCACTAGTGGGCATCACATGGCAATGTAATAAAACTTATTATTGAATAGTGAAATGCGTTAGTTCTTTCATTTCTGTTTCAGTCCAAAATGGATGGTGAAGGGAATATTCACAGTACTGTCATCACCAGAGGAACTAAGCCCAAGTTACTGTTTATAGGACAACTACAGTAAATAAACTGCCTGAATATTGAATTTCAGTCTAATTGTCCTTAGTTTTTCATAGAAGAGAAGACATTACTTCCTGAAAACTGGTTCAAACTGATCAGAGCAGCGAAATAAATCATAAACATCTGAATAAAATATATTTGTAAAAACCCGTGTATAGTCTTATTAAAGTCAACACCACTCGGGGGCAATGAAAGCAGTTTTAAAAACGAATTGTTTAAAATTTGTTGGGTAACTTAAATGCAAATTGAAAAGAGATTTTCTCTCAATGATCGTGACCAATAACGGAACATCATCAGGGCAAATCGGCGTCTTCGACTTCACGCTTAGTAATATAACACCCTCACCTTAGAAAAAGTACCATACTCTCTCCGGGATTCGAACACCAGACCTCCCGACTGTTAGCCAAATATGCTATTCAGTTTCGCCACGAGGGTTGGCGCTAAGGAAGGGCAAAATACCTTACAACATTTAGTTATTCGAACGCATTGACAGCTAAATGCTAAATTTCCGACAGATATTTATTTCAAATAATTGTAGTTGAATGAATCCTTAAGTAAATTACTTTTAACTTAAATTAAGCAAGTTACGAAAATTTGCCATGTCAGACGAAACTTGGAAATAAATAATCATAACTTAATGCATTCAATTTACTTACTAAAATTTTATTTGGCGCATGCGGAAAATATGCACATCATTCAATGTAAATAATTATAAACTCTTTCATTTCCTACTACAGCTTTCAGTAAAAACATCTCATAGCGTTTCGATTTTGATGTTTGTAACCTTGGGGAAAATTATTAGAAACTATCTTCATCACGAATTGCAGATGCTCATCGGTCAATCGAGTTCATTTTTTAGACTTCAAAATTTTTAGTCGCGGGGGGGAAAACTTTTTGCATGTAACTGTATTCATGAATAAAGTGATCATTCTTACTGAAAAAAGTCGTAACTAAGGATATTTATGTTCCGGACATGTACGAAAAAAAGTTCATCAAATCTGTATCTTCAAAGCTTTGACTAAGATTTACATCACAGTGTAAATTGATTATCTCCATTTGTAAATATTCTGAGCCATTATTCGTTTTACTTTCCATTGTACCAAAAATAATGTAAAATTGAGTCCAAATCATTAAAATCTTAACCTCTTGCTCAAATTACTGTCATAATAAGGTTCATTAACTTATGGGGAACGTATTGTTACGAATTTCACATTTATTTGGCTATTTATTTAGAATTGTAATTAGATTTGCT
>KK113021.1:726847-753870 GCA_000611955.2 Stegodyphus mimosarum | reverse complement strand
TGTTTAAATTATAATTTATCTTAAAATTACTATTTTAAGTAGTTACTGTTTACTATAATTTATGCAATAACGAATGTATTTACGAATTGTAGCCAGATTTTGTTATCAGTTTCGTGTCGTTATTTAAATTTAGAATACGAAGCAAGCTATTTAGCTAATCTGCAAAAATGTAGAATGACAAAATTATTAGATATGGCTACAGACCCAGCAGTAAATTTTAAGGGATTTTTTAAAAGACGTTCGTATATGTGTGAGTTATAAAAAGAACTAAGGTTTCACCGTAAAAAGTAACACAACAAAGTATATTTTATGATTCAAAAGTAAAGTATAGCATTTCTTTAATAGATTTTGCATTTCTAAGATAAACATCTATCCTTCAGTGAATTAAGAAGAGGAATAATCAAGAACCTGTTCAAAAATGAAACCTTTTTGACATTTCTTGCGTAGCCTGGTGTAATTGAATGCCTGCTGTTGAATTTAACATTATCTTTTTTTTAAATAATAATAGAAATTATTCCTAGCAGTCATTATTACCTATATCAGGGGCACCATACCTTTTTGTCCCATTCTAGAATATATGTTGGATAGCGAGCCCCAGTTACTTTTTCAAGGTGAACTTATAGTTGGATAACGTTAATAATACATGCACATAAAAAAAGAGATCGGTCGCATTTCGCTTTGTGCCGGTATCTGTGTTGGACTCAACTTCTATTTCATTAAAAATGAGAAAACTTTCACATAGAATTTTATTGAAAACTAAAATATTTTTATTTTGATCGCACAGCGGCGGACACACGTTAAACGATCGATGGGCGCCATGGTGCCCGCGGGCATAGGGTTGGGAATCCCTGACCTATATCATTCTTATAGGTCTGTTTCAAATTTTTCAATAGGCGAGCTTCATAAATATATTTCTATGATACCTATGATACATATCTTGATAGATATGCATTTATTATATATATATATATGTAAGAAAAATAAAGAATATGTCTAAGATTAAATTAACAACGTAAATTTCTCTTCTCAATTCTAAAAATAATAACCTCTCTACGCACTGCGTCATTTCTAGATTGATCCATGCCATATGACTCTTACATAATTCTGATGATGTAAATGGAACTAAAAGTCAAGTAACCAATAATAAGTTTACAGAAGTATTAACTATCCAATCAAAATGCATTGCAAACCAAAACTAACTCAGTCTGAATTGGGATTTCACCCTGAACGTAACACTTGCTCTTTACGCTTCTGTCTATTTGGACTGCTGTCTGCTGCTTTCTTCTTTCTTACTGAAAATTAACCTAAAATGTGAGCTGTTTTGAAATAGGCACATTTCATGTTCCAAGTTGATTGTGGCCACAACAAGCTCAAATAAAAAATGAAGATTTAATCTGCCTTCGCCTCCAATTTCCTATTCGTTATGGATCAACACTTCTACGACGTAAAAATTCCTCCTGGTCATTACTTCAGATTTTTTTTTATTATTACATATATATATATGTGTGTGTGTGTGTATTTAGAATATACATTAAATATCATAATTAATATAGATATATATGCATATACATATATAAATTAAAATTCCATATTTACTCTCATACATTTTATTTCTATACATAAGTTTTGATGTCGTGTTCTCGCTAATAACTTTAAGAGATTTTTAAATTAATTCTTGAAATCAAAGTTTAAGAAAAGAAGAAAGTTTTTAAAGAAGAAATTTAAGAAAGGTTTTCTGATCTAATGCTTCTCAAGATTCATATAAGTTGTTAACACACTGTAAAAGGTATTCTTATTAACGGCTAAAGATAAAATCTTGTCCATTAATTACAAGTAGAGGTCAGAAACGCGGAAGTAAGTTGTTCCGATGCATTAAGTTCCTTAATTTAATTTTGAAATTATATATATGGGTATATAGCTCGTCAATGTAAGTAAATAAATCAATTAAAAATTATTTTATTTAAAATTCTTAATAGTATTTTTCAACCGACAAAATGTGTGACTATAACCAAAAAACTTCATAAACTTTAAAATTTCTAACTATACTGTTTCTGCACTGCAGACGCTGCGTTCAAAATCAAATCGAACGCAATGTTGAAATTTTGCACTAAAGTATTCACTGGAGTACATTTCTAATACATTTCGCTTTTAATATTTTCAAATAGTAGTATACGTTTTGGGTATTTCGATATTTTTCTGCTTTTTATATTCAAAAAAGAAATGCCAGAACAAACGCAGGATATTTAAATTCAAATTCTTCGAGAATTGTATTTTTATAAGATCGGAAAGATAGATATTGCTTAAATTCTGGAAGACAGAGAAAATTATTTATGTAATATTTTATATTTTAAAATTTCTATATTTTCTTAATTTTTTTTTAATTTTAATAGTTAACGTTTCCTTGAAGTGCTGCAAATTAATTAAAGATTAAGATATTCAAAGTGAAAATTAATTAAAATTATATAATTTTTTTTTGTATTTCATTCTTTTCTTTAAAATTGTTAAAGAATTTCCCATGAAAATGTTAAATAAAAATGCTTAGTGACTTTGATAAGTCGTATAGGGGAAAGTGAAGTAAGGCGAGATAGCTGCGAATCGGAGGCCTGCGGAGCTAAACTATTCGACCAAGAGTTTACCAAATTTTATAGAATATTCCTTGTTTAACTGAGCACAATATATCATTCCCGAAAATTCACAGTTTCACTGCCCTTTTAATTAATCATTTTGTTCCGAAAAAGAGTCAGATTTCCCAGTCTTAATAGCGGCAGCAGGCACAGCAAAATAACATTTTTTTCTTGGGTCATGTTTATCAGGAAAACGTTTTCCTCACCCATCACAATAAAGCAAAAAACCACTATTTCGCAAGAGAAGTGAAATGCCTTCAGTAATTAGGCAACTTCTGTGTCTATCATTTCTAAGAAGAATAGCTGCTGTATTGGCCTCCAAAAAATTTCTACAGAATATTAATAAAGTTCCAGAATGCTGGAGTTTCCATTTTATTGCCCAAATTCTGTAATATGTCCCAATTTTAATGATGACAAGGCATTTTCTCTCTCTAATTATGTAGTGTCAGATTTTTGTTTTCCTCTGAAAGCATTTTAAAGTTTTTCCAGCATTTACAGAAAATTTATTACTAATGAATGGATACAGAAAAAATGCAAATAAATTTTACACATTTATGAATATTAAAATACACAACTGCAAATTTCTGGAGAGAAGCTTTAGAAAATAGTGTAAGTGTTATAAATCACACGCGAACTTCAGTATTTAGTGCGTGACTGTAATACTGAGTAAAGGATAACATATGCTTGACCTTGGTAAAATTTAATTGTGCATATGTACTTCATTAAAATGAACATTATTTGTTTTCCCAAATGGGAAAATGTTATTCTTCATCTGATAGAAGTTCAGAAATCTTTATTTATATCGCCATTTAATAGTACACGTGTTTTAAATGATGCCAGTTTATCCACGTGTGACATGTGACATGTGTAGAGTTAAATAATTCTCAATAACTTCCAGATAAAATGTCTGTTATAAAGGCTGCTAAATGTTTATTAAAGGTACTTTTGGAAGTCTTTTAATTATTAAGGGAAAAATATTTAATATTTCCTTGCCCTTTTCAAAAGTTCTCTTTGTTTTTTGGAGCTGGAGATGTTTTATGCAAATTATATACTATATAAAGGTTACCCATGTTATAGATAGATACATTAAAATCATGTATCCATAGATCACTTTAATCATATATGATCATAAATTATACATGTATTCCAAGCATTCTTTAAAATTTCGAGATCGTGCAAATTTGTTATACAACTGTCGAATTTTGCAATTAGAAACTCGATGTCAGAAACATTTTGTATGTATAGCGTATTTACTTTCTTCTGAAAATACAAATCGGTTTCTTAAACCACTTGCTTTTACACAGTAAAAATTATCGCAAAAGTGATGTGTGTTACACATATTATCCTTAACCATCACGCACTTATTTTAAAGGTTCTATTTTTCACCTGCGTTTTTGATATTTATGAAGTATATGATCAATTGCTGTATCAGAGAGTATAGTGAGTCAAAGAGCAATTTTGTAATTACCAAAAACATTAATTTGATAAAGATTCTTAGATAGCTTTTCGATATGTTCAATCTATGAATAACAGAATTCTTCTGATGATCAGAAATATATTCATACCATTTTTTTTAATCTTCAAAATTTCTGGGATTACTTTTAATAGTTATTTCTTCTGCTCTGCATTATTATCGTTTTATTTTATTGCTTTAAAATACACCAGAGGAGAACATAAATGAGTAATCGATATAAATGGTTCTAACTCGCTTTCTATTTAGATGTTTGAACTTTGCGCAGAACCTTTATATTTTCCAAAATCATGATATTCAAACATAAACATTATATAGCTTTTGGAATTAATTCCGTCTTTGCATACATGAAAAAAGACACAAAACAAGTAAATAATTATTTATACAGACAATATATAAGCTTTTAACTAAAACGGATTAAGAAACATGGTTTTGCATGCAAGGAAAATAAAACTGGCAATGACAGATTGTGCTGTTATTACTGGTCTTTTGCTAAAACAAGCTTAAGCTTATTTGTTAGCTCCTGCGGAGCCCCAGGATGCGAATGGAGATCTGAAATCTTTGTAACATGAAGTATCATGTATTCATTCAGTTTTAAATCCAAAGAGTGAGCAGGCCAGCCATTTTTCATCCATATATTCCCTTCAGATACATCTCTAAGCATTTAAGAAACTGCGCTGAAAAACATGCACGTTTGTATGCTATTTAACCTCAGTGAAGGAATATAATCAAGCTTATACTGTATCAGCACTTTTATATTAATAATTATATTTTGAACAAGTTAATTGCAAAACGTCTAAAACATGCTAATAAGATTTATTCATAAGGTAATGGAAAATATAATAATAATGTTATCTTTATGCTTAATTAGATTATCGCTGATTTACTTGCAGGAGATACTGATAATTATATTAATTTTTGGTTTGCCATCCTCTTTCTTTTAGCGTATTTGAACTATTTAACGAAAGTTTATAAAGAAAACCCCCAGATTTTCTCTTTTCAGCATGATTCCATTCTAAGTAAAAGCAAAGGTATCAGTCAGCAACAATACAGATCCAATTATTCACTTCCTTTGGGAGCCATACATCTTTGCATTCAATCAGGCTGGGCGCAAATACTATTTTAGGTCTTCCTCTTGCATCAGTTCTTGTAGATAAATAAATAGATAAAAACCAATGGGATATTTTCCGTGTATTACCGAACGGAATTCTTTTAACATCAGTTAAGTATACAGGTGGTAAAGGAAGCATTCATACTCCAGATTCAATAGCCGTTATAAATTTATGGTTGGAGACATGCTTTTAAGCTCAAATCTAATCTTTTATTTAAATATTTTTACTCGTTAATTTTACTATGCTTTTCCAAGCCCCTTTGAATTTTATTTTCATTTATTTCATAAACCTCACATGAAATATATCACTTAGCGTTTTTATGAATTCACTTAATTTTATTTTATTCCATACGAGGGAAATTATACTCCATCTGCAATACTTTTATCGACATATTTCAATATGAAAAGTAATAGAGAATAATTTTCTTTCGCGAATATACAAAACTGTGAAGAATAATATAATTCCTTTCATCAGCAAGATAGATTAAAGCAAATGGAATTACTTTACACCTTAGTGTTTAAATACGAGAGCTGACAAATATTTTTTTTTTCGTTAAAAAAAAAACTGAAAGCTCTTCAAATTTTATATTGCGTTCAAAGGGGCGTTTTTAACGTTTTTCGTGCTACCTTTATTTATTAAATATCGTATTCTTCGCACTTAAACCATAAATTTCAATTCAACAGCATATCACAAAATATTTAAAAGAGCATACCTTTAGAATTTCCGATGCACGGTCTAGCGTGCTGGAGATAAAAATGTTTTTTTTTTCGTACGCTGCTGCCATTGCTCGCTTTGAAATTCGCTCTGATTTTCTTAATAAAAAACTCATAAATGCTTTACAAAATATGAAATAGATAATAACCAAATTCCAAATTGCAAATTTGGGCTTCCAGATGCCCATATTCGGGTGGAGACGTATGTTATTTAAAATTTGATGGCTCTAGGTACCATTGTTTTATCACAATGCGAGAAACATACATACATTTATGAAAATTCTTCATTATTTAATTTCTTTAAATATAATACAGGGCTTTAATATTTGGTGGCAACAATAAAAAAAATTGGCTAACATGAGGCTATTTCTCGGGTGACCTAAATATCGGCGAGAAATCTAATTAGCGGTAGAAATGACAACAATTACTATATGTACAGTTTCATGAAATGCGTAGTTATTTTATTAAAATGGAAAGAAAGAGGAGCCACTTTCCCTTAAAAAGTCCTCCCCAAAGGTATCTCTCCCACTAAGCAGATAGCTTGCATGTGCTTTGCTGGATTAAAACAAAAACAAGGACTAGAGGAAATGAAGCCATTACTTTTACTGTAAGACTGAAGCAGTTTAAAATAATCATCAGCGATATCAAATAACAATTGCGCATATGCTTTCATTCTTTGAAACATCTTTCATGAGTAGCTGTCCACCTTAAACATGCACGTTCAGTTCATTAAAATAAGCAGTCATGTCCCTTAAAAATCCTTCAACCAGTTCTCATTTTCATTTTCAAAGTCCCATTTCCTTATCAGTGGCGTAGTTAGAAATTTTGGGACCTTTAATATATATATAATGACTGGGCGTTTTATTTAATAACCATTAGCCTTGCGGCACTACAAGGGCCGGAAGTGTTGGTCATTTCATTATGCAAACATCTAATGGGTGGCCACCTTTGCCTCCTATGAAGGGACCGACAGTTACAACCATGCCTTTTCCTGGATTCGAACCCATGCAAATCTCTACAGCAGTCAGAAGTGTACTTCGAATTAATCAAAAGTTAACGTATCAAAAGTAACTTAAAAGCAGTTTATATGAACATAGAATAGTCTACACAACATCATAAACGCTTGGCTATGGAACTATTAAATGCCTGAACTGATGTGAATGGCCTATTCTGTGGATAACTGCAATAGTACGGACACACATCATTAGGTGTGCAAGTGATATGAATACGAAGTTCTGACGTATTGAAGTAGACATAAGTTTAGAGACTGGTTAATATATAAATTCCACTCTCCATAGCATAGATCCTATCCATGACAATGTAATGATTAATTGATTGTGTATTTCTTTTCATACGGATTATTATGTAACAATTATTGCAAAGATGACATTGTCAATTTAGCATTGTAATATTACTATCATTGATTCAGTGATTGCCGCCGGCGATGGATGGTAGCTTCTTTTTCCGTGGCATGGACATAAATCTGATTGGCGTAAAACCTTAGGTCGGAGGTCCATGCGACGGCGTTTCGGTCCCTAACCATTCTACGGGCTAGGCGGCATATATATACCTGTATATACACACTCATACACTAAATCTAAATAAAATTATTTATGCTAATATCATATACTTATACACTACATGTCATATCATCATGGATAATTATGAATTGAAAATCCGTTTTACTCAAATAATTCAGTTCTATTTCATATTTTAAGCAATTCAAAACTATTTAATAATAAAGCAAATTTATTAACAATAAAACCACATAGGAACAATCTTAATAAACATAAATAACTAAAAGAAAAATAGTAAACAAGCTACGTTAACAATAATAAATGGATTTATGAAATACATAATCTGAACTGTTGTTTGCTGCTTTTGTTAAGAAAAAAGAATCTATGTAGTATTTTTCAGGTCCATTTACTTGCCTTGTCATACTCGATGGCAAGAAGCGAAAGATAGTTTAATCGTATTTGCCTAGTCGTACTTCTTATCTAATCTTTAATGATTTTTAGCTTTGGAAACGCTCTTTTCTATTGTAGCAACAGCACAGGAAGCCTTAATGAAGTAAGAAAACTTACATTTCTCATAAGTCGTTTTCTAGCGAACGGTATTTTCTTTAATATTAAGTTCTCAAATTCTTAAATGGCCATATTGTCACCAAGGCACCTTTACACAGTTGTAGAGCCTTTATATGTTGAGAAGTACATTCTAGTGACAATATTTCAGAATAAATATCTGCTACATAGGCTGTTCGCACATTTTTTAGACGACGTATATTGTATTCACAAAACTAAATTACATAAAATTCTTGTGTTTTAAATGTTCTATTTGACATCCCTTATTCTGAACTATCTTTCGACACCGCAATTTCCAGGATAATAATGCCTTTTGAAGTGTCAGAAGAGGTATTCTATCCCATTCCTCCCGAACAGCTTTCCAGAGTCCTGTTAGGGTTTTGGGACAACGTTTGGATAATGCAGTTTTTAAAAGTCCGAAAGCACAAAAATCCATAGGTGACACATCGGGAGATTTAATAGGGATATCAGTGAAGGGTATGGCCTTGATACCAGTTTTTTGTTCCATTTCTTTTAGGAAATTTACAGTGGATTTTGATGTGTGACTGCTAGCTTTGTCCTGATGGAGTCTCACAGACTGATGGCACTGTGGGTAAAGCGATAATATTTCATTCAGAAAAATTGGCAACAAAATATGTTCCTGATAGTATTTGGAGTTAATCTTGACATTGTTTGCACTCTCTTTATTTTTAAATTGCCATTATAAGAAAAACCAGCAACAGTCATGAATCTCTTAGAAAAACTTTCTTTCGATTCTTTGAACCATGTACTTAAATTTTTTTCTCCCCTTTTATGATAATAAATGGCTCTTTTTTTGTTACAGTCATTTAAATAACCCATGCTTCATCTATTGTGACAATTGTTTTCCATTTTTCTTTGGATAAGTGTTTCTCATATAGAATTCTGCAGCGTGTCCTGCGTTGAGCGATATGCTTTGGAAGAAGACGATGCACATTGCGTTTTTTCGCTTTCTTAAGATTTAAATCAACGTTTATCATTTTGTTTACAGTGGGCACCGAGCATTTTAATGATTTTGCAACTGTCCTTTGACTAGGGGGATTTTCTTTTAACATTAAACAACATGCGTTTGCAATAGTCGAAGATGTCCGTTTTTTCCTTGGATACTTGTTTGGAATTTTTGTCCCACTTGAGGCTCCAATTTGACTTTTTTTTTCCTTTCTTGTTGATGCTATTACCTATCGACGCTTTAGATATCACAAAAACATGACTCTCACATCGTTTTTGGATAACGGAGTATGCATATTTCTCTTCGGAAAGAGCGTAAATGTAGCCTTCGAACCACTGCTTTGTTAAATTCGCCATTTTGAATAAAAACAAAACTTTCAAGCCACAGACGATAATTTTGACTTTTAAAAACATAGTACAATTGCAATTACTTCTTTTGCAGCAAACGATTTTTTATTACCGCTTGCCAAAATCGTCTAAAATATGTGCGAACAGACTCTGTAAATTGTTTTTGGGTTAATTGAGTTTCAGTATAAATTATACTAAAAGGAGGTTTCAAGAAACCAAATCAATCTATCACATTTGTCAAATAATGTCCGAAATGCAAGAAAATCATTTAAAAATATTTTTCAGAGGGAGAAATTTATGATGTGCCGAAAGCTTATCAGAATGACATTTTATCTTGTTTTATCTCTTAGTTAAAAATTCTGAAGCAATATTTCATTTTTCGGTCATTTGTTTCGATCTTGCTAAAATTAATTCAAAATTTGCTATTTTTTTATCTGCAGCGCTTTTTTTTCTTTCCTCTTTTTTGTTGCTTTTAAGTTGAATTTCAATTAAAACTTTCGGAATGTCGCCTTAACGTAATTTTACTGCATAACCAGCAAGGTAATCCTACCTGACCAACGAGTCGAATTTAGTTTTATTAAAGATATTTCCGATTCGGCTATAAAATTTACTATCAAATCCCTTCGGTTTATATTTTTCCCATAGAATATATATGCATTTTGTAATAAGTCAAAAATTGACGTAATTTCTTTACAAACTCTTTATCTTCATTAATGATGAGGTTTAAGTTGTGAGGCGAGCTGGATACATATTCTGCATTTGATTGAAGAGATTTATCTTTTGCTGAAGGTCATTATAGACACCACTCATAATGTAAGTGCCGTCATATCCTTGTCCATAATATTTTTAATCAAAATTTCCTTTTCATTCCAGAAACCGAGAATTAGTTCAGGCCTTTAGAAGAATGATCTTTTAAAGCATAAAATTCCAGAAATTTTTGTAATTACAAAATTTATGCAAATTATAAACTATGAGCATGTCTAAAAAATACTCATTTGCTCCGTCTTCGGTATACCTTCAGTAGTGTCTAACAATAGAGAATAAAAGCGAGGTGCACTTATCTGGTTCACACAAATTTGTTCTAAATTATGCACAACAAACTGAATTAAATCATTTTGCACGGCAGGGCTCAAATATTGCACGCTTCCTATTTGTATTTCAAAATTTTTTCTTCATAGTGTTGTCATATTTACTTTACAATTTAATCTGCAATAGAAAATTGCAATTATAACTATTATTTATACCTTCACTATGCCCAGAAAAAGCTAACGCATTTTTGACACCATAAGCGTAATGTCAAATAACAACTCTAAAACCATTTTAAAAAAATTGCGCGGCATCAAATTTGTTCTTTGATGTTTTTATCAATAGTCAACGTAACTTACTTTCATTCAAAATAATTGTCTCCCATGTTTATGCACTTCACAGAACACGTATAGAGATCTCGCATAATTAGGCGAAGGCAACCTATGGGATGTGGTCGAGTTATACGTTCACAGTGAATTGGATGTCGTCAATATCCGAAAAGCACTTGCCCTATTATATGTTTCGTGAAGCCAGAAAATTGGCAGGGGCGAGATCTGAGGGATAGGAGGGTGATGGAACAAAATACCTTCCCTTAAGCGCTCGATTATGGTGGTATGGGGGCGTGCATTATCTTGAAACAGACACCAGAATTTCATTGTCGGTATACGTCTGACCCTCTTCAAGAAGAGATCAGTGCGCTCATGTAGGAGGCCATATTCAATGCCGGGCCTTCTGGTAGGTATTCTTTTGAATGACCCTTCCAACACTAAAAACCACCATTGCCTTGACGGCTGAGTTATCGCGCCTCGCTAATTTAGATTTTGGTGCTCTTGGGCCTCACCACTCCAAGACTTTGCCTCTTCTACAGACACCACGACTCATCACGCCTAAAGATTTGTTCGGGAAAAATGAGGTCACTATGCACCTTGTCGCTAAAATCCTTCGTTTTGCGAGGCCCACCAGCGGCTGAGCGGAAAAATGGCTGATCAGCGGTAGTTCCAACCTGGGTTCGAATTTAGGCGAACAGGGTGGTTGCATGGGCGTTTTCATGGTTTTCCTCATGTGTAACGTGTATACAATCCAATTTCCCTTAGAACGCCCTCCACGAAGACATCCCTACCCTTAGGCATATAGCCCTATTGTACTTTGCCATAATAAAACTAAACCAAACCAAGCCAAACCTACGTTCGTTCTAGGTCAGTCAAGTGTGAAGCACTAACTGTGCACATAATTTACGCTTACTCAGTTTTCGATTTCAGTTGCATACGCAGTCCTATACACCACTCCTGTGGTCACGACCCACATTCGAGCTGATAGGTCCAGAATTGGAGAATTTTCTCGATATTTTCTATAGTTTATAACATCACGAGCCTACCTGGTCTTTGCACGTCTTCCACATTGTGCCGACAGTCACGGAAAGGCTTGTACCACTCGTACAGATATGTTTTTGATAAAGCACTACTTCCATGACTTACTGCATTGTTTTTACATTTCGCTAACGTGGGACAGCGAAATGTAAAAACAATGCAGTAAGTCAGCCAAGGCGACGTAGAACCGAAGTTATGCGACATATAAAAGGAGAATTTTACTATTAAAACAAATAGAACTGAATCAGGACTAAGATGGAATGACGTATAAATGTAGGTTTGGTTTATTTAATTATGTCAAAGCACTCGAGGGCTATCTGTCTAAGGGAAAGGGTGCCTTCGCGGAGGACTTTCTAAGGGAAATTGGCTCATATACAAGTTACACATTCCATGACGTATAAATGTAAAAGACTTATAAACAAGAAATGTGTAAACGGTGCTCCTGTTTATGGCAAAATCTGGCAAAGCAAAAACGCAAATAAAATGTGTCTTCTGAATATGTTAGAAAAACACTGTTTTTTACAAGCATCTAAATACCTGGCACCTCTTCGAGCGCTTTTGTGTTCCGCTGATAGTTCTGAAAAAGGTTCTAGCCTTTATAGCTTTTAAAATACGATATATCTCAAAACGAAATTCTGGAAGTATTTCGAATTTCTTCCGTTTTAGAACAACGTGTACAAGCAATTTTCTCTAACACGAAATTTGAACCAATTAGATCCTTCCATCGAAGAAATCAAATTTCGTTATTAGCTCCTTTCGACTGAAGTAAAATTTTTCTAAATCTGAAAAGAATAAGGCTGGTTTAAGAACTCCGTAACAACTAGCTGCAAAGGACTTCGCAGAATTTCATACAATTACAGCAAATCTGCATCGTACCAATTACATTTCGGCTTCGTGACAGAAATAAAAGGTGAATAACATGGGTAGAAGGCCACTATATAACAATCATAGGTAAAGATTGAGAATGATAGGTTGAACATTCAACTGAAATTGTGTATCGGTATTCACAGTGCTTTAAATCAAAATTGTCAGCTACCTGAACCATGACAAATGAGCTCTTGGCAGTTCCCTATAGAATAGACACTCAACGATAACTGCTGAGTTTATTCCTCTACTCTGGTACAAATTAACGCTTAATTCCTTTTCAGTGAAAGAACGGGAGAAAGTTTGGGTTTACTGCAATTTTTAGATTTCTAATTATGCCACAAATGGAATCTCTTCCATTGACGGCCCAAAGGATTAATATATAACTATTACAATTTTAAAGAGAATTTCAGAATTAAAAATTAGTCAAAATAGGCAACTTATTTTGAATAAAATTCTATCGATATCGATTGCGATCAGACACAATTTCAAGAGTAACGCCCTCGAAATCTATAGAGTTTTATTCAAAGTATATGACAAATTAAGTTTGCTTTTTTACCTAATTTTAAATTTTACATTAACGTCTTTCTCTTTCTGCTAGAAACTTAGAAATTAAATTCTTTCCTTAAGCTTCCTTTCTGCGGAGTTTCTCGTACCTAATTTAAAATTTCACATTGGATTGTTTCTCTTCCAAACAGAAATTTAGTTAGACAGTTAAATTCTGTCTTTAAGCTTCCTTTTTTTGCTCAGTTGTTTTTTCTCAACAATATTCATATTTCATTGCGTAGTTTCTAAAATACCATTACTAAAAGCAAAGAAATTATATTATTTGGGGGAATATATACTTTCTAATATATCCAGTGTTCTCAAATTAGATTGAACCCGAATAGAGAATTCAAAAGTTTTTCCACAGTCAGATTTTACGATGTATTAGGTGCATGCTGCAGCTATAAGCAGAAACTTTTTTGTCTAAAATACTTTTGCAATATAGGAAATTGATTCAGCACGGGAGAAACTCCATACCATTATTTATGAGAACATATAAATATATTTATTGATAACGGATTTCAGGTTAACTTAGTTTTTGTCTGGATAATGTCTTTCTTAGACGTAGACTGTGTTCTTATAGTAGTTAAAGCGTAAATAGAAAATTCTGTTATGATCTGTTGGGAAACATAAGGAAAGGCAAGGAAATTACATAATTTTTAAAGCAAACTCAAGATGACAGTGTAACTGTGAGTGAACAATATAATTGTACTGGAAATAAAGCAAGCGACTTCAGTAATAAAATTTCACAAACCGAATTTAACAAAATTCTTCAGCTTTAAAGAACAAAATAGAAAAACAAATACTACTCTTTTGGTGGCGGCTCAAAAATTGCTTACTTTATTTTCTGCATTTTGAAGCACTTGAAAATTGTGACTAATCGTGCAAATGACGCTAAACCCACTCTGTGATATTAAATGGAAATGAATTACGACTTCAAGAATATGTCTTAGAAGTGTTCAAGGAAATTTTTAAAAGGAAACCCGTCTGTTCTGTCTGAGACATTTAGTCTGATAAGAGAAATCGCTGCATTTAAACTTTCTTTGTATCTATGCAATATTCATAGTCATGTCAATAAAATTAATAAAACAATTCAAAAGAAACGCATGTGATTAGACATTACAGAAACTGTATGTGTTATTGAAGAGTTCATATAAAGCTACAAAAAACCAAATGGATGTTTTACACATTTAGGCAGTTATATTCAATTTATTGATATCAAATGCAGAATTTTGGAAAAGCAGTTTCCTTTTGAAGCAGGGACGAGCGCAATTTAGGGAAAGGGAAAGTACCGAATTAAGGTTTTTTATTACGCTTGTATTCTATTTGGCTATAAAAAATTACGCAATTTTCAAACTTTTTAATAAACAAAATGTATTACGTAAGTAAGTGCTTTTACTTTTCAATTGCGAAATACAACAATTAATGGAATAACTTATGTAGTAGTCTGAACATAAAATAAAAAATGCAGTATAAAGCAGTTAAGGGGCGAACATGTTATAGATTGTACTGAACCCCAATATTTCTTAAACAGACCCTGAGCATAATCCTTATTTCAATAATAAAGAACGAAATATAATGAAACAGTATAAAAACTTGTATTCGCAATAATTACATAATTACTTTGAAAAAAAGAACTCTTTTACAAGACATGAGAATAATTTATTTTAATTTAAAGTGGCCAGCAGACAGCATTGCCACATATATCTAGAAAATAGCTTAGCGTGCATTGCAGTATAACGCTTCAAATGGAGCATAAGTAACGGTTCACATGAAGCATTGTCTTGGTTCAGACTTTAAGTTTTGTAGTTTCAATTTTCCTGCTCATTTTCTACTAACAGCGGTTCATAAGCAATGCACGCCATCTCTTGCAAATCTCACGGAGTCCAGTACAATGTTACAGTCTGATGAAGAGGCGCAAATTCTTGATGTATTAGAATACCACTGTCAAGTAAAGCTGTCAGCTTGACTTTCACATGGTAGGGGGCTTGTTTGGCTTCTTCGGTCTTGAAAATAACAGTTGTCTTTCATCGCAACAACACTTATTTCCTTAAATCACATCCATAAGCTCAAGATTCATTCCCATGAAAATATATGATATTATTGTAGGACCTCTGATAATAGTTTCCTGAAGTTATTTACCAATGTTCGAGTTACTGGGCTTTTGATCCTCTATGAGAAGCCTAGGGAAATGCTGCTAACACATGCCTTATCTGTATGCTGTCCAGTAATATTTGATAACACGCGCCGCTTGAAATATTTATTTTTCCAGCAGTTTCTTGAAATGTCACGATCTGATCCAATCGCAGCTTTGAATTCAACACATTTTTCTCCTTTCGACAGATGGAAAGAGAGACTTGTTGAAAATCATTGTCCACAGGTACTAGACTAGGTTTTATTTGAAGTAAGAAAAGAAAATTTCTAATGCCATCGTGCGCTCATTGCCTTCTCGCTGAATGATGTTTTCAACATTTTGTAAATCTCTAGTCCGATTTCTTTAGTTTAAAATGAATAAACGTAAATTCCCTATTTATTTAGATCTGTTCTTTAATTGCAAAATGTTTGCATAAACACGTCAACATATGTCATATCATCTGTTACCTGCCATACAACCATACAGCACCGAATGAAAACATTCGAGATAAAAGGATTTCACCCTGAAATATTGCCATATTTAGTGGCAATATTTTGTTGATGCTTAATGAAACAGTCTGAAACAAATAGTCTGTAGGTGCTAAAGCTGTGTATAAAACTTTTTAAATTCTAAATATGGAAATAATAATATACTCGCATTATTTTAAACAATTTGTACTTTATTATTACTTTTATCGCTTTCTATTAAAGTGCCAAAATTACATAATTATTATTTGATATCTTTGCAATTAAGAAATCATACCACCAGAGAAACATGTTTTAATCACAAGAAGATCCTCCTAGTTGGTTACTTTGATCTAATTAAGCTTATTTTGCATAAATTAAAATTTATTTAATTAATAAGTAAACTCTGAATTTTTAGTGTTTAGCTAGCGTCGAAACTCACTGATTTATGGCTTGGTAGAAATCGCATTTTCTTAGTTCGGGACGATGTCTAAACTGAGCATTTAAATGTAAATTCTTCTAAGTAACACATATTTAGCTTATGTTAATTAATTTTGACTCATATCATGATCATATAAGTGAAATTTCACACAATTTTCAGTGGTCCTGAACATACATGATTTTGCTAGAGAATATTTCTTTGAACACTTTTAAAATGTCACCAAAAGATTGAACTTTCATACCATTGATTTGAATCCAAACTGAATATGTACTTTCATTTTCTTCAATTAATTCTTCTGGATAACTTTTGAATTATTTTGTAATTTCTATTTTTTTAAGTTCTATTGTTTTTCAAGAACAGAGAGTGTCTATAAAGCAAGTTATAAGGTATATCTCCGGCCTTCTTCGCATGCCTTCGTGGTGTAGTGGTCAGCAAACTTGGCGCGCATTGGAGAGGTCCGTGATTCGAATCCCGGCAAGGGCATTGCTCATATCTTCACTTTCCTGCTTTCAAAAAATTACCTAATGTCTCTACAACGGTGCCCGAACTAAAACAAAATGTGGTGGATGATGATTCTCCACCACCGGGATTTGGCGATTGGGTACCCTAACCCCAGTCACCCTTTCAAAGGAGGAGTATATAAGGTATTTCTCCCACCTTCTTCGCAAGCCTTTGTGGTGTAGTGGTCAGCGTGCTTGGCGCGTATTCGATAGGCCCGTGGTTCGAAGCCCGGAGATGGCATTGCTCATTTTTCATCTTTCTTGCTTGAAAGGCTTGGTTAAATTAATCTTTTATTTGAAAGTTTGTTTATTTCAGATGCATTTTACTTAGAACTTAAATGCAACTATATCTCTATGAACAAATTTACTTGTAAAAAACATGGAATATTTTACATTTTCCTTCCGTTTACAAGTACGTTATATTACATATAGTTTGCGTCCAGTAATTGTCTTTGAACCACTTGCATGTAACTAAAAAAAACGTTAATACAGACACAAACGTCTTCAGCTAATTGTTTAAATACAAAAAGGGAACTCTCTTCATTATATTAAAAAATTGCTATTTAAGCAACTTTTCTCAAAACGTTTCGTGATTTTATAGCCAGCGACATTACAAAGCATCCAATTTACTCAACAACCGGCCCTCAATAAATGAATGGATGAAATCGCTAAACACATGTAGCTCGATACTAATTCAAATTATGAGAAATGGGTTCTCTGCATGAAATATTTAGCGTTTTTCTTGCGTGAAAAGTGAAAATAAGCCAGTTTTCTTTAGATAATCCAGACTCACCAGAGGCAGAGAGGTAAAGTCGCTGAACACGGGTAGTTCGACCCAAGTTTGAACTCCGGCGAACGCGCTGGCTGCATGGACGTTTTCGTGGTTTTTTCCAAGTATAAAATGAATACGAGCCAGTTTCTCTTTAAAAATTACTCACGAAAGCATCCCTTTCCATAGGCAGGTAGCCAATCAATTAACCCAACTCAAACTTATATCAGTTACTTAATAATAAGTAATATCAGATCACGTCCGCGAATTTTATCATAGCAGGATTGCGTCTATCGCTGGCATGGGCCTCATAAGTGACAATCAGGCTTTGTCCAGTTCTGTCTCAATTTAGAAAAAAAAAAAATCCCCCAAGGAACGGGTTCAAAGGTCTGCCACCTTTCTTCTCCTGCCACCAACACACTCGAAAGGAGTTTCAGCTGGCCGAGTATTTTAAGTGCTCCCCTCTACTTACTGCAAGGACATTTTACACTTACAAACATACAAAACCTCTCCAGGATTCGAATGTCGGCCAAACGGTTCGGCAACCAGCAATGTTAACCTCTAAGTGACAGTGTCGTACCTTATTATATGAATTAATGAAGTTTTAGTCAGAGCCTGATTAGCGATTCGGCCCCACCAGTAGCCGAGTTGTTATGTCTGCAGAATAATGGTAGATCATTTTTGACTGAGTTCAAACCCAGGTAAATAAGCTGGTTTTTCTACTATTTGTTTCGTGAATACAGACAGTTTCCCTTAGGAAGCCCTTCGTAGAAAAATTCCTCCCCTTAAACAGGTAGCCTTCGAGTGTTTTGCCATAATCACATAACTTAACGTCAGTAGCGTTTCCAATTAAAGTGATATTAAGATAAATGTATTCATATGAAAACTGTAATAGTAATAAAAGGAGTTATGGCAGTAAAATTTAATTTCTTTATACCAAAAGAAGGTATGACGGTAAATGATTGAAAGAATACAAATAAATAAAAATGTTTCTGGTTAAAATTATATTTTTAATTCGAATAAATATCTCATATTAATGTTAGCTAATTTTTTTATCATAAACTGAAATTCATATATGATCGAGTTTAACGGTGTGCCGTCCTTAATACATTCTGAATAAACTGTTAAATAATATCTTAAATACCAACTCTCTGCAATGAATCACAGCACTGTTCTTTATAGCTTTCATTATATGCAGAGTATTATTATTCAAAAGCAGAATGGACCACGATGTCTATGGCTAAAAACATTCCCAAAATGTCAGTGGTTAAAATAGGATAACAGTTACTGTTTGGTTGACAGGGATCTACTTCGCACCAAATGCAAATGTTGGCACGATATCTAATTAGGAATAGGATTCAGCTTCATGCAGATAATGATTACTTGATTAACTGAAAATTAAAAACAAACATTCACAAATGAAAAATAGATTTTATCGCATTAATTTCAGATTGCACAGGAGGCATAAAACTGCTGATTTTTTAACATTGCTGAAAAACTTTACCTTTTCATGCAATGGATGTTTCATGAATTCATTTAAGTTAAAATCTAAGAAGTGGCAACAAATTCGCTTGATATTTCTTTCTGCCTTATGCGCTGTTACTTGCTTCCTCTAAAAAATGGATATTTAATAAAAACATCAACTGAAAATTATTAGATAAATTTTCAGTCATTCGCTTATTCGCAATGGCGTCATCGCATAGCTACTCTGATAGCGAAATAACCAAGTTACCACTTTGGCCCACAATTATGACTGGTGTCCTAAAAGTATTCTATAATTAACCATTCCTTTGAATTACTTATTTTATGTTTCTAAAGTGTGTCTACACTTTACAAATATAAAATCAGTACATATGATCAGCATGTACAAGTATGGTTCTTTATCGATTCGTAGAACCGGACCACAATAGTTAGTACGCACTGTACCAAGTTTTTGAGTACCATTTAAAGGTTAATCAGAAAATAAGAATGACACAGATTGCAAAGATATCAAAATGAATGATTCTAACTCATGAATTTTGTTTCTTATGTTCTTCATTTCGAACACTTAAATCGTTAAAAATTACACTCTTGCAAAACAATCGAAGCATCATGAAGAAAGTGTTTGTTTTTGATGAAATTGAATATGTGTATAACTCATACACAGATAATAAAACGATTAAAAATTCAAGGTCATAGTACCTGTTCACGGCTCACAATCACCTATTAAGTGTTTAAATTAGTAGTTGGTCGAACCGCCCCTTGCGGCAATGCATGCTTGAATTCGCCGAGGCAAGGAGTGGTAGAGGTTCCTAATGTCATCTTGCGACACATTCTGCCAGGCATTCATCAGTTGTCACTCCAAATCAGCGATATTTTGTGGTGCCCGAATCTAGAGGCCTACCATGTCCCAGAGATGCTCGATTGGTGAAAGGTCTGGTGATCTTGCTGGCCAACGAAGAGTATCAGCCGCACCGAAGACAGTCCAGAGATATGCAAGCGGTATGTGGCCTGGCAAT
Source organism: Stegodyphus mimosarum (assembly GCA_000611955.2). Classification (NCBI taxonomy): domain Eukaryota; kingdom Metazoa; phylum Arthropoda; class Arachnida; order Araneae; family Eresidae; genus Stegodyphus; species Stegodyphus mimosarum. Next base: position 733,945 of record KK113021.1, on the reverse strand, counting down.
ATCTTGTTGGAAAAAGGCCCTAGGATGATGTGCCATGAAGAGTAATGCAACCGGCCGGAGGATGGTATCAACATATCGTTGAGCTGTTAAAGATGTACGGAGGAAGACTAAAGATGACCTGCTGTCATAAGAAATAGCGCCCCACACCATCACACCAGGGGTTATGGCTGTATGCCTTTGTGAAACAAAGGCTGATTGGGACCGCTGGCCTCGTCCTCTCCAGACACGAACACGGTGGCCATCTGCTTCAAGAGTGAAGCGGGATTCATCGCTGAACACTATACGATGTCAATCTGATGATCGACTGCGACACCACTCCAGACGACTCCGTCGATGTTGTGGAGTCAAAGGCAAACGTCTTAAAGGCCTCTGTGAGAGTAACTCTGCCTCAGAACAAGCGCCGTGAGATGGTGGACGGGAGGTATAGACGTGGCTGTAATGCGTTGAATAGTTGACAATGATACCGTTGGGGCGGTTCGGGCCTGGCGAACAATCATCCTATCTTACCTCGCATTTGTGCTCATTGGTCTTCCAAAGCCTTCATTTCGTCGGTAATTTCCTTGTAGCAACCATTGCTGCCAACATCTTTGCACAGCAGTGTGTGTACGCTGCAGGTGGCGGCCTATTGCTCCGTACGACCACTCAGCTTCACGCAACCCTACAATGCGACCACGTTCGAAGTCATTTAGTTGTCTGTAAGGTCTTCGATATCGTCGTAATGGCATCTTTAGTTGCTTCTTTACGGAGTTATAATAACAGCAACAAAAAAAGATAAATTTTCTCCGTCTGTTTTATACTCGTACTTTGCAAATTGCGCACTGGAAATGCGCTCTGTGATCGCAATTCCTGTTCATTTGCCTTGAAACGTTGAACATTTGCATGTTCGATCAAGATATTTTTGCATACTAAAATTCGTCACGATCGCAAAAGTCCTTCTTGGTGCTTCGATTTTTTTCAAAAGAGTGTATTTGTGATGTTTTCTTAAACTGTATGTACAATGCGAAAAAAAACAAAAAGGTGGGGGGACATTTTTATATCTCCTGTTTTACTGGGCCGATTGACGAATTCCAAATTGTGTTTTCTATGTCTCGGAAGAGAGACTTAGGATATATATTAGATTTTTATATAGCATTGTTCTAACATAAGTATTTTCACACAAAAAGGGTCTTTTTCTGAAGTAACATACCGATGTTTTTCCATATTTCGATTCTACGACTCAAATTATGCCTAAATATTACATTTTGTAAAATTTGGTGCAAAATTTACGGAGAAATTCAAAAATTTAACTTAGCGAATTTTTTCAGTTTGCCCCAAGAATAATTCACTTGGCGAACTTCTTAACACATGGCAACATATTTTGCTATCTCTTCCATTGTTCAGGAGAGGAAAAAAAAGTCACATCGTTCCTATCTTTTTATATTGCGCATGAAAGGAGAAAAAAGTCACATAGTTCCTTCTTTCAAATAATTTTAACAAAGTGCGTACACCACATTTTCGTTATTATTGCTTTCAACAAATATAGCAAATTTCAAACTGCTCCAATATATAACTTCAAGTATATCTTCGGAAGTTTTGAATAAAAAGCTCTAATTTTTTGCAGGTATGCTTAGAAATACATCTACTTTTAAGATGATGGTAAAAATTTTACAGGTTATAACTCAAAATGTTTCTCAAAAAATTTATAAAAATTATTTAAAAATATAAATTTTAAAAATAAATCATAAAAAATGGGTGAATTTTATTTGACATGAACCTAAATTTCGAACTGTGTAAGAAGGAATCAAATAAGTTTCATAAAAAAGAGATATTAATAAATACATACCAAACTGAATTAACATTGAGGAGCTATAATTTTGGCAGCTAATTTTTTAAACACTACTCGTGCCATTTTTACAAAACTTGGCAGTTTGGCATAATTTGAGTCGTAGAATCGAAATATGGAAAAAACATGGCATGTCATTTCAGAAAAAGTCCGATTTTATGTCAAAATACCTCTATTTGAACAATGCTATATACAAATCTAATATATATCCAAAGTCGGGCTTTCGAGACACGAGAAAGGCAATTTGAATTTCGTCAATTGGCTCAGTAGAACGGGAGATATACAACTGTCGTTTTTTTCTGGTGCCCAGTGTACCTTTCTTTAGGCCCCTTTTCTTATGAAATTTTAAATCCAATTTTCAAATGTTTTTAGAATGGCAGCAGCTTATAAATTAAGGAAAATATTTGAACTTTATGAACTTCTAAACTTAAATATTTGTAATACATTAAAAATACGAAATTAAACACAAATTAGCTTATTCAGATTAACATATTCTTTCGTGACAAAATTTCACGTGTCAGGCACGTGAATATGACGATGAGGAAACCCAATGTAAATTTCTACCTGGTGGATCCAAAAAGAGCTTCTGTGCAATCAAAATAATGTTTAGTGTACTCCAGCTTTTCTTAAGCTTATAGCAAATGAATTAATATTGCTCGCACTCTCAACTGAGCTCTGTAGCGAAACATAAAATTTTATTGATTCTGACTCACAGTTATACATTTAATTAAGTTCCAAATTCATTAAAGATATCATTCATTGTGTGTTATAGCTTTCAACAGCTTCTTTAATTAACTCTTACACTGACCCATTGTCTACAAAAGTTGATTAAAATTCCAGATTTACCTTATTAACCTAACAGATCGTCCTCCCGAATGGGAAAAGTTCTTACTTTAGCCAGTTTCCCCTCAGATGGTAATGACAGCTGCTGTTTAAATAGATTCCTACAAGTCACTTATTATAAAGTAAATGTCATAAAAAAAAGTCAAAAGTATTATAAAGTAAAAGTCACTTATTATAAAGTAACATCTTCTTCTTCCTAGCTATTACGTTAAGAAATAGAAGCTTTCCATAGCTTGTCCCTTGCCACATTAAACTGTATAAAAAATTTAATTTTTCGTAGTCAGACTGATTAGATAACAATCCTATCTTGTAGGATAATTTCTTTGTTGTACGTTGGTTAATAGGTTTCGAAAATTTTATCGTGATTATTCAAATCGCATTTTCAATACTTTTCCGTAGGTCTTTTGAATTTAAGGGCTTCAAGAAATTGATGTTCACTGGATATCTGAAATAACACCATACTGCATACTGTTGCCTGTTTTAACAATCAAAACCATGCTATGGAGTTTAAATCTATCGATTATATTATACATTATTGTATTATTATGTAATTGAAAAAAGAAATAAAACTTCTGTAATTTTTAAAGATTAATTTTTCTTACCCTTCGTTCAATATCCAATACCATTAGTTACTTTAAGTAACTAACGGTATGCTGGATATGAAATACATTGCTTATGCTTTTCCATTCTACTGAGTACAAGATCTCGATAATTATTCCAGGTAATCATTTACGAAACAACAGTTGGACATGTCTACGGAACTAGAGTTGAGCAATTTTTAAAATTCCCTCCTCCCGCCAGTAGGTGAGTGGTTAAGGCCGTTGAATGCTGGGAGTTTGACCCGAGCTTGATTCCAGCGAATAGGCTGGCTGTATAGTAGGATTTCTTAGCTTTTTCTATGTACCTTATAATGTGAATACGAGCCAGTTTCCGTTCGAAAGTCCTCCATGAAAACATCCTTTACCCTAAGCTGATAACCATAGTGTTCTTTGCCATATTTAAAAACCTAACCTAAAAAAGGCATTCCTCTGCCAGGATCCAATTTATCTGATGTAGAAAATAAAACTTTTTTGGCATAATTTTGCAGTAATCAAAATTTTTTACTCACTACATTAACCATTCACTCGTCGGTAATTGCGAGATTAAGCAGTTCTCTCTCTATAAATACTCCAGATATCTGTCAGTCCTAAATTTGTAATACTAGGTTCATTTGCGTCCACCGCGATGTGTAAATGAAATGCGAGCTGAGCTCGTTGATGACCATTAAAACCTTAAATGCTAATTTGTTATTACATTCCTCATGTATAATATATTCTCATTTATTAAATAAAGGATATCCTGATTTAGTTAATCAGTTTTTATTGTTCTTACTTATGCACGATAATAAATTTTTAAGACCCTTAACTTGTAAAAAACAAAATTTGTGATGCTTCAGTGATGCAAAATCATACCTTGCTAAATTGTCAAAAGTCCTGCTTCAAGAAGATGCATAATGAAGTAAAAATACACTCACGTTTGTGAAAATTGCAACACCAAGAAGGAATCGTCATAATTGAATGCAATTTAATACACAGTTGAGTGGTAGTGGTACAAATAAATGATTAAATGTTCAAAGCAAACAAACAAGAACAAGAGATCAGAATCAGTACTTTGTGTGGCCACCACGCGCCGCAATAAGTGCTGCTACACGACGTGGCATGGAGTCAAACAAAGTTTGAATGTCTGACTGAGGAAGAGCATTCCATATCGTTTGTACGCGTACCCAAAGTTCGTCTGCAGACGCAACAGGACGAGGATCACGAGCAAGACGCCGACCAATGACATCCCACACATGTTCAATTGGCGACATATCCGGGGAACACGCAGGCCAAGGAAGAAGCTGTACCTGCTGCGCTGCAAAGAAGGATTTAACAATCCGAGCAGTATGAGGGCGGGCATTGTCCTGTTGAAATACAGCGCCTGGCAAGCTTTGAAGGAAGGGAACAGCTTCGGGCTGTAGAACTTCACGGATATACCGGTTGCTGTTCAGATTGCCCACAATTCGTAGCAATTGAGATCGTCTATGATATGCTATGGCGCCCCAGACCATAACTCCGGGTGTTCGTCCACTGTGGCGTTCGATAATGCACTCCGGAAGGTGGCGTTCACCGGCATAGCGTCTGACACGAATGCGGCCATCATGGTACCACAAATTAAAGCGGGATTCGTCAGAAAACACGACATGCTGCCAATCAGCACGCCAGTCTCTATGCTGATTGGCCCATTGTAGCCGCAGGCGGCGATGGTCGTGCGTTAGGGGGATCCTGTATAAAGGAGTCCGTGCGCGCAGTCCACACTGCAGCAGACGTCTACGAATTGATGAAGCACACAATGAAACACCTGTAGCTATTGACCACAGTGCTGCCAATTGTCTAGAGGAAGCTGTACGGTCCGTCCGCGCCATGCGGACCAGGTGTCTATCATCGCGAGCTGACGTCACATTTCGGGGTCCACTCCCGGATTTCCGAGTTGTCCGACACTCGTCCGTCCACTGCTTCCAAACGCGCATCACTGTGCTGCTGTTACGCTGCACACGAGAGGCTACTGCACGATACGACAATCCAGCTTCACGAAGGCCGATGATTCTCCCTCGTTCAAACTCTGTAAGTTGTTCAAATCTCGCTCTCTTTCGTCGACGAGGCATAAGTACAGATTGAGTTAACGTTTACCACTAGCAGATAACACCCGATAACCATACACGCCTCGCTACAGCCGTCTATTTATTCGGATCTATCAGCCGTTCAGAGGGCGCTGCTCAGCATACGCATGCGCTACGGATTTGCAATTCTAATCATTTGCATATCATGCGCTACTTTGCATTTCCTGAAAATTTCAGCTCACTCGCGTAAGTCCTTCATGGTGTTGCAATTTTCACAAACGTGAGTGTAATTCTTGCATCAAAAAATGAGTAAAACATTTCGTTTAGCGGTGTAAATATTTTACCATGAAACTATATAAATAGGAAGCTGGCAGAAAGCTAAGTATTAGTTATATGCAGTAATTTTACTCCAAATGCACAGCTGTATTGTGTTAATGTTTTAAATAATGATATTATTCTAAAAACATACTTGTTTAATATATTAACAACAAGAAGTTTAATACTCGTTTCAAATTTCAAGGAGATTAGCCTTAAAGCCGTCTTACTTTAATGCGTAAATAATTACGTCTCACTGTAAAATTCGCTTATAAACTGCGATTGTATTCAATACAAAGTAAATACGAGTAGCAAAGGCTTAATAGACTACTATGAAAAGTATCCGAAACAATCAGTTACTTAACAAAGAAACTGCGGCAGCTACAAAATTTAATTTGCAATTCTAAAATACATATCATGTAATTTTAGATAAAAATTTACGTTAAAATTTAACAATAAAAAATTTTAATTTTCTCCAGATTCAAATAAAAACTTCTGAACCTGTAACACTAAACGGACAAAAGACTGAAATCTCTAACAGATAGCTAAATGATTTACGAAATGAAAAATATTCAAATAGTAATAAAAGTGGGAATATTTATTAGTTACGAACTTTCTCTTCACGATGCAAATTTTTAAACGGCTAAACTTAAAGCATAGTATTACATGTAGTGAATTTTCAGAAATTCATTCAGTATGAAATAAACCATAAGCCTTCTTGAAATGCACAAACAGTTGTAAGAAAGAATGAACAAGAGAACTATAAAGTAAATAAGATAATATCGTTATTACAGAAAAGCAAAATTACAGCAGACATTAAATTTTCACTTACATTAACATAAGTTTACAAATATATTAAAAGAAGGAAAAAAAGAAATAAAAATTAGATAGAAAATATTATAAAGCATTATTTTAAATGAATATAAATTTTTATGTTCATTTAGATACAATAGTTCCTAAACTATAGATTGTAGAGCCTGAAATTAATAATTAGCATTATAACTTCAAATATGCTATCAGGCACCGATTCAAATGATTATCTTTGATTTGGCTAATTATGGCAAAGCACTCTAGGGCTATCTGCCTAAGGGAAGGGATGCCTTCGTGGGTGACTTTCTAAGGGAACATTGCACGGGAGAAGAACCAAGAGAACACCAATGTAGCCAATTCGTTTTCCGCAATCCGAACCCCGGACCAAACTACCAATGTTCAGTGACTTTAACGCTCGGCCGCTGAAGGGTCTGACTGTATTTGAGGTCCACAGGAAATGGCTTATCTTCAATTCTTGCAGTTTTCAATGCAGCAATCGCCTAAAAAAAGTTGTCTCCTTTAATAAACTGATTTCTGGACAGGTATAGGTACACGAAGAACTGACCGGACCCCAGCATTTCATCATTGGTTGAACAGGTATAGTTCTTGTGCAGTTCCACCAGAATTTTGATGGAGAGTATCTTGGTAAGACGGACCCAGGCGTCTTCCA
>KK113021.1:702729-726826 GCA_000611955.2 Stegodyphus mimosarum | reverse complement strand
CCTGCTACAAACCACTCGAAAGAATATTTCGTCTGCTTAGAATTTTGAGTGTCCCTACGCTACATAGACACTATGCACTTACAAAAGTCCATGCCTTCTCCGAAATTCGAACCTGGGCCCAACGATACGGCAGTCAGTATCACTAGCTACTATACCGATCAGGACAGCTGGTTGTCTTGACAGCATACTCCAAAGTTTTCCCACTAAAGTTCAGGTTAGAGAAATGAAAATAATTCAACTTATTCAATTCTATTTTGTTGCTCTGTCACCGTTCTTCGCAATTATTGTGTGAATGGATAAACTATTACTCCAAAAGGGAATTTTTCTTTAAGCAAAATTTCTGTGCCTGAGTAGACTGGATTATTTGAATTACTTCGATGCATCCGAGTGCTATCTAACAATAGAGAGAAATGTCTGCTTCTGCGTAGAGCAATTTTTAAGAAACGTTAGCTGGTATTCCCATTACATATAGGAAAAGTCATGAAAACGCCCATTCGTCGAGATTTGAACTGCATGGAGCTACCAATTTCAACGATCTTACTGCTCGGTGGTTGATAGGCCTTCTCTGCCAGAAATACTCCGGAAAAAACTTTGTTCTAGTAACCCCAAATAAGCCTGTGAGTTCGTTTTTATAGTAAAACAGGCAAACGTATCCTCAACAGAAAAAAATCATCAAATCATATGATTTTAAAACACTGAAAATTTTAATTCTCTTTAAACCCCTCTGACAGGCAGAGTCATATACACTAGTTATCATAAATTAAGGAAAAATTACAAAAATAAGCCAAACCGTGAACAATTTGAATATGCTGCCAAGTAAGAGTAGCTGAGTAAAACTGCAATATGCAAATTAGTGGCGCTGTGCTATAAAAGTCCATGTTTGAAAGCAAGCCCACATGTTTCACTGTGATAGTGACATCAGAAATTTGGAATAGCCAATTCGTAACAATGACCTCCAGGCATCATTTGCCTGCAGAACTACGATGGAGAGCCATTGGGAGACTAGAGGCAGGACAAAGTCAAACAGAAGTGGCCAGATGGCTAAATGTAAGTCCTTCTGTAGTTCATAGACTTTGGAGGCAATTTCAAAGCACAGATTCGGCATCTAGGAGGTTTAGCCAAGGACGGTCAACTGCTACGACGAACGCCGATGACAGATATTTGGCATTATGTGCAAGCAGGAATAGAACCTCTACTCCGACTCTTCTTAGATCCTCCCTTGCTGCAGCCACCGAAAGGTTGGTGTCAACGTCAATTGTGCGTAGAATGCTTCCCGAAGGTGGACTGTATGCGAGGCGACCAGCCATTTGCGTGCCGCTCAAGTCACGCCATAGGACGGACTGTTTGCAGTGGGCATGACAACATGTTCACTGGACGCCTGATCAATGGAGGGCTGTTCTCTTAACGGATGAGTCCAGGTTTAGTCTAGACAGCGATAGTAGACATTATTTGATATGGAAAGAACCTGGAACCAACCCGTTATCATCCATCAAACATCCGTGAAAGAGATGCATACGGAAGAGGCAATGTCTGTGTTTGGGGTGGCATCTCTTTGGGTGGACACACAGACCTCCATGTCTTTCCAAGGGGAACCGTGAACACTGAGGTTTATAGAGATGACGTCCTTGATGCTTATTTGCGCCTATATGCCAGGGCAATAGGGGATGCTTTCCTGTTAAAGGACGACAACGCAAGACCACACAGGGCTCGCATCGCAGAGGATTATCTTCAACAGCAAACAATTATGCGCATGGAGTGGCCAGCTTGATACCCGGACTTGAATCCTATCGAGCACATTTGGGATTCTTTAGGAAGACGTCTAGCAGCTCTCAATCCGCCCCCTCAGATCCTTGCACTTTTGCAACTTCTTTGCAAGAGCAATGGCTCTCGCTTCCTATGGAACTAATAGACAGCATAATTGAGAGCATCACACATCGCTGCATGTGCTGTATTGCTTCTAGAGACGATCATATTCCATATTGAAGGTACTTTTCCTACAGCAAACTGACACCTTCGATTTGTTCATTTTATACATGGACTAATTTCTATACTACCATAATTGTCTAGTATTTTCTTTTTATGTTATTTGATACCTTACTGTGTTTCATATTGTGGGTAAGTTTCATGAAATTCTACATGTAACTTTTTCAGTAATTGTGATTTTTGCTTAATTTATGATAACCAGTGTATATATATATATATACGGCCTAGAATAATTATATATATATATATACACGGCCTAGAATAATTATACATATATATACACGGCCTAGAAGAATTTTTGTGGTATCTTTAAGAAATTTTGTATACACATGTGTATCTTGAAATATATCCTGAGCATTAACGCAATATATTAAAAGTACATCAATCCAGATATAAAGTATCAGGGGAGATTTGGCTTTAAAATCAAGAAAAACCCTTTTTCCCACGGCCGTTTGGAGAAATTTGGGATTTCTTAGCGAATCCTCTTGACGGTCAGTAGGTTAAAGATATTCTGGTGTTCATAAGATTTTCCAACATGAATGAAATTTTCTGGTCTCCCAAAATTAAATTCCCACCTCAGAAAATAACACTTTACAGCAGGTATGCTGGAAAGACATGGTTTTTCTAGCAAAATACAAATGAAAATACTTCCGTGTTAATGTCGATGGAGGTTTATAAGGTATTTCTCCGACCTTCTTTGCATGCCTTAGTGGTCAGCACTCTCGACGCGTAACCGAGAGGTCCGTGGTTCGATTCCTGGCGAAGACGTTGCTCATTTGTCATCTCTCTTGCTTCCAAAAATACCTAATGACTTTACAGGTTTTTTATTTTCATTTTATGAATCTGATATATAAACTGTTAGTCAAACACCTGAAAACTGCTCATTTTGAATAGATTAATCTGAAACGTTTTTATTTCAGGTGTCAAAATCTTAGTCTTGATGGCAGACACACATTTATGACACTTTCCTTTGCAGAAAATTAGTACATCTATTTTGAAAGTTTTCGAGTACTATTTGTATCTCATGATTTATAAAATTTTAAATTGCGCTACTAACTATGTCCTGCAGCTGCTGCAATAGTAATAGTGGAGGTTTAAGTAAATTAAAACCACCAAATTTCAGGAAGTTCACTTCACTGTAGTAATTTCGCTCTACAAGGCCTTTTTCTGTTCATCAAATATTATCAGCTAGTATTTTACTCTATTTCCTTTACCCGTTAATAACGTTACGCATAATTCTAAATCAAACTGCAGACGTAAAATTAGAATTATTAACAAAAACAACTTGCTTTCAAGTGTAACGTTTAGATTAATTAACTTGTCATCTTATTACACTTTTAGACAAAAAAAAAGACGCACCAATAAGGAGTTATCCGAATGGGACGAAAATCGGTAGAAGTGATGTACATGTACAGAAAAACAAATTATTACAGTTTCAGAAAAATTGGATGATTTATTGAAGTCATACATCTTCACAAAGTGAAAAAGTTAGTAAGTGTTTGTTCACCTCTGGCCCCTATGCAAGTAGTTATTAAGCTTGGCATCGATTGATAGAGGTTGCGGATGTCCTCCTGAGGGATATCGTGCCAAATTCTGTCCAGCTGGCGCGTTAGATCATCAACATCCCGAGCTGGTTGGGGGGCCCTGCCCATAATGTGCTCAACAGGAGAGAGATGAGGCGACCTTGCTGGCCAAGGTAATGTTCGGCAAGCAGTAGAAACATGTGCAGTGTGGGGGCAGGCATTATCTTGCTGAAATGCAAGCCCAGGGTGACGTGACATGAAGGGCAACACAATGGGACTTAGAACTTCGTCGGCGTACCGCTGTGCTGTAAGGTTGCGACGGATGACAACCAAAGGGGTTCTACTAGGAAATGAAATGGCGCCCCAGACCATCACACCTCGTTGTTTTCCTGTCTGCCGGAAGACAGTCACGTTGGTATCACACCGCAGTCCGGGGCGTCTCCAGACTCACCTTCGCTGGTCATCGGGGCTCAGTTCAAAGCCGGACTCATCACTGAAGACTATTCTACTCCAGTCAGTGACATTCCAGTGCAAATGAGCCCAACACCACTGCAAACGGGCTTGACGTTGTACATATGTAACGGTAGTCGGCGCAAGGAGCGCCATGACCTCAGCCGCCTTTCTGTGAGCCGTCTATGAATGGTCCTTGCGGTCACTGAAGCACTAGTTACACGTACAATCGGTGATAATGATGCATCTGGGGCTATGAGCTCCGCTCTGACTATTGCTCGGTCTTCACATTCTGTCGTTTCTCTAGGCCTACCGCTTCCTTCTTGACGCTGTGTGCGGCCGTGTTTCACCCATTCCTACCAACATCATCTAATGGTGGCATCGCTCCTGCTCAAATGTTGATGATAATGCGATAAGACCAACCGACTTCTTTGAGCCTCTACTACCTCTCTCTACTACACAACCTCTCTCAAATTCTGACATCTGCGCATATCGTTCGCGCACCTGTATGCGAGGCATAGTTGCTGTCTACCAGAGTACACGGAAGGAAATTCGTGAAGAATTTATGACCTGAAAACGTAATTTCTCCTCTTAAACATCCTGCCAGTTGCGCAGATCAGATGCGCTGTAGAGACAACCGTTCATTCATTGGCAACCAAAATGTAAAATCTTGCATTTTCCGTCGAAACCTGTATGCACATCAATTTCTGTCCAATTTGCTTTATATCTTCTCGGTGCGTCGTGGTGCGTCGTTTTTTTTTTTCGTCTAAGCGTGTATTTTAGCGATACTATCATTTCTATTTTTCATAAACTCTTATTAGCATGCAAAATTGATACTTCTATAATGGACATAGTTCTCGAATGTTAAAGAGAGACCGGACTTTTAGTCTCAGGTATGAAAATGTCTGTTCAGGCTTAAAAAATATCATTGCAGGAGTGCTTGAGGGCTACTGTCTTGGGCCCTTTCTGTTACCATTTTTTGTAATTTTTCTTTTATTTAATTTTTACTTTTCCAGAGACAAACTACCTGTATATCAGCTTGCTACGCTGATGATGCGGTGGTAGTCGTTAGCTCCATACAGTCCAATAATATCCTTCCCAAATTCCAAGATTATGTTTTAGATTTTCAGGACTGTTACGGAAAGAGATTAAAGACTGTCAATAAATCGAAATTTCTCGGAAATACGATAGACGGAAAACTCAGCTGGATAGAACACCTTTAAGATATTAGAATGAAAACTTCAAAAATAGCCATCTCCATGAGAAGAATGAAAGAATACAATTGAGTTTAAATCCTCATATCCAGAAGTTACTACTCAATACCGTGATTGAGAAAACTGTTAATTACGGAGCTGCTATCTGGGCTATCACTATGGCATAAAGGAAGAAACAACATCTCTGTGCCATTCAACGACCATTTATCCTCAACATTACAAAATCTTTCCGCATCACTTATAACGCTGAACTGTGAATACTCACCAGATTACCTCCTCTATACGTTCTATTGGAGCTAGAAGAGTTTGAAACCAAAGCATTACAAGTTGAGAATAAAGCTTCCTTACGATTGAAATAACTTTGAATTTTCAACCTCTCCGTAATCTCAGCACCCTGTAAATTCCCCTAACATCAAAATTTGTTCTAAAGAGCCTATAAGTACTTACCAAATAGCATTTACGGAAGGCTCAAAAATAGGTTATAAGGTAATTCTCAAATTTCAAAAATAGGTTATAAGGTAGGAGAATTGCGTAAAACATGTAAATTATCTAAATTATCTGAGGGTTATACTCAATCATAAGTTTACATGAATTTGTCATATTAAGCATGTTATAGGAAAAGCCTGTGATATTACCAACTAACCTTCTGCTCTCCTCAGAACTCCGGACTGTCTGTCAGCAAAAGGAGAAGAATTCGCTTATCCATTATAAGGTCGGTTCTGTGTTACACACCTTTGGCTTGGGCTTCAGCCTCAAATGTGGACTTCCAAGAACTTCAGGTTATACAAAATAATATTCTGAGAAAAATTGTTAATGCTGTACCTAATTAAAACAAAGTGATCCATGATGAGTTGAAAACTAACTCTACAGAGGACCACATTTCTAATCTTTATGAGCATTTCTTCAACACTGAACTTAGCTGTGACACTGCGAATTTTTCAGAAGTCCTTAATTACGAAATCATTCCAGGAGACGATTTTGTCTGGCTATTTGCTACACACGTGTTTGAAAACCATAATTTCGTAACCTAGCTTGGATTCCTGACTTTTACTGTATTTAGTATTTTCTTGTTCATTTAATTTACTTTTGCTTTCCCGAATTTATGAACTACAAATAAATGTATAGTTTACTTACTTTTCTTGCATTATTTGTGTAGATTATATTCATTTGGCATCTTTTATTTTGTATTTTGCTTTCGGAATGGCGTGACTTTTGTCTGTCATCACTTTGTGTATGATTGGCATCCTTGCAGTACAGGAGACATTGGTCCCCCTTCTAACCTCACTTCTTTGACGTTTCTCGGAAATTTCAACCGCTAATAGCATAGTTTTTCGACTAATATTGTAACTTAAAGACATTAAGCTTTTTCAAGTCTGAAAACTACAATAATTTCATTAAAATATCATAAGTGAAGTTTTTAAATTAACGTAACTAATTTAAAAAATATAATAATCTTCTATGGTAAAAAAAATAAACTGAAAGAGAATACAGACACATTATATTAACACATTATATTAATGTTTTATTATTTTATGGATGTTCTCCTCCAGTCTCCTTTACTTACTTTACAACACAAGTTCCGTTTTGAGAATAGTTATCTTGACTGCTATCAGGACTGCGATGCTCCTCATTTAGAAATTTGGCCCTGATCTCATCTGCATACATTCAATGAACAACAAAACTGAGAACAAAGATTGAATTGGATTATTTGTTTTAGGCAAAACTCATCATATATCTGAGCTCCCTCTCAATTTTGACCGACAGTCTCTTGTGAGATAGTGACAAAAAAAAAAGCAAAATGTGACTGCACCACATGCAAGGAGCCCAAATGCAAACAAATAAAATAGCATTTTTAGTTTTTAAGGAATGTTACCTGATGAACTTAAGTGATTGCATTAATTTAATTTATTGTTAAGTTTGTAAAACATTCTAGCATGATTTTCCATAATTTCGTAAATTAACAATTCAAAAATTTTTAATAGAAAATTTTCCCTTTGAAAAAAATAAAAGATCTTATTTTTAAAGCTACTAAGCGAAATCCAAGTTTTTCAAGTTACCTGCCTGCATCCTTTCTTTTCAAGCTACCAAATCATAACACAGTTATCTGATTTTTTATTATAAAGAAATATACAGTTATGATGAAATTTGATTCAAACGTATCAAAGTTTCTGGATCATATTGCTATCTCTGCTATAATGCTACATTTCTAGTGTACAGTTCACTGAATCCTTTTAATGCTCGTAAAAGCTTACTGTGAATTTGCAAATTAACCTAAATACTGAATTAACTTTGTTTCGTATTTACCCACTTAAGAAAACAATAATTCGAAATGAGAAACCGCTTGTATTTAAGTAGAAAATACACAGTATATAAGTAGACACTAGAAAGTACAGAAGGAGAAAAGTACATGAAAGAGAAATTCAGATATTTTCCAATCACTGTTACTCAAACGTTTTCCAATAAAAAAAAAAAAAAAAAAAAAAACCTGTGCCTTCTGGAAGATTTTGAATCCGCCTGAGGCTGAGAAGATACGACTAGTGAATAATGAGAGTTCGTCTAGAAATTTAACGGGTTAACTGCTTGGATTATCGAGATTTCTCCACCATGTGTAAGATATATACGAAGCAGTTTTCCTTCAAACGTCCTTCTGAAAGTGCCTTTTTTCAAATAAATGTCTCTGCAATGCCCCAGTGTGATAACTTAACAAATAACATGAATGGCTTGGATCCTGAAGTTGAATTTTTGGTATGGTTGTAAGCAGTTAAATTGCATGAGTCTCGATAATTATTATTCAATTATTCAATTATTCTCGAAAATTATTTCGTTTGATAAGCCTTAGAGATATCCCGCTGATCACGATTCTCGTACTAAAACATTTTCTTATCTGTTGGTAACTCATTTATATTTCTTGTTTACACTCGCAAGAAGCAGATTGGTCTGTTATTCATTCAAATTACAGTTTCAAGTTAAATATGAATATGTCTCATACTGGAATACATTCTAATTGATTGAGATTCTTTCATCTGGATTGAAAATAATATTACTTAAATCATCTTTGATTATTATTATTATTATTATTATTAGCCCAGAAAGGCTATTAGTCTCGAAACGACATTTTATGTTGAATCACTAAAAGCGCTGTATCGCTTTTCAGATTGCTGCCATCAAATATTATCGCCCTGCATTATATTAAAGAAATTAAATCATGAAGAATCTGCATGAATGTATGTATGTTTCTCTCAGTGTGAAAACACAACAGTGCCTATAGCCATAAAAATTTGAATAAGTAACGAATATGGTCACTCGGAAGCCCGAATTTGTAATTTGTTTTATTGCTCATTTCATATTTTGTAAATCATCAACGAATTTTGATTAACAAATTGAACGATTTAAGAGCAAGCAATGGCAACGATGTGAGGGAAAAAAACATTTTTATTCCAGCACGCGAGACTGTCTATCAGAAATTCTAAAGATATGCTGTTTTTAAATATTTTAGCCTAATATATGGTTTTATCCTTTGTGTAACTATCTTTCTAATTGTTTTCAGTTATTGCAGACTAAAGCGTAATGCTAGAGTCTATTCCGCAACCATGGGTACCTTACTTAGTGCTGCTGCTCAACACTATAGTCTTTCATTTAATGAGACGAATTTTCCTAATGTTTTGCCCAGTTCCTATGCAGATCGTAATCGCCGAGATCATCGCTACGTTAGAGCTTTGTACGGGCTGCGCTGAATTAGGTAAGTTTAATTTTACCCATTTTCCTCTTTAAAGAAACAAAATGAAATATTTTTTAAAAGTTGCTTTCAAGAAATATAGTTTAATATTTTGGCTGTTGCGTATAACACCTTTGCGCTGCCATAAGTTACAATGAGACCACAGCAGGTAAGTATTCTATAGTAGGATTAGAATTATTTCAGATCAGTAGACGAACAGTAGAAGGCTATCTACTAGTTCACTAGAAAACTATCTAGTTAAAGGAAGTTTACTAGAAGGCTATCTATTTAAAGGAAGAAATGTCTTTGTGAAAAACATTTTAAGAGGCTTCTGTTCACGTTAGACAATAAAGTTTTGAGTAGCTGTTTCTTTCCTACCCATAACTTTGTAGCTTTCCTGAGAAAAAATTAGATTTGTAACTTAGGCCTTTTAAAGGCTAGTTTTGTGTTCACCGCTAGGTCCAGGCGAATGATTGTTTGTGGTTTGATATTTGTTTTGAACCCTCACATGTGGTGAGATTAAGTAAACTTAAGGTATTTACTAACTGGAAATGAAATCCCAACACAAGAAGAAATCAGTTTAGAGGAATAAAGTATAGGCAAAACATTCTCCTAGGGAACATATTTATTTGATTAATGCTTCAAGGTTAGTATCCACGACATTTTTCCAGGTTAAAGTACGCATGAGGTATGTTGCAGATTTAAATATGCACGAGAATAGCCATTTCATACGTGAAATTGCGGTACATTAACTTCCACTTTAGTCTTCACGACGTTGAATGCAATCATGCAAAGGTGCATGTATTGTGTCACATGCATGGATGTCGTCTATCATTTTGTGAGATCGAGTTCCATGCCTGCTGTACTTGACCTGTCAAATCAGCAGCAGCGCATGCTGGTTGCGAATGACACTGGATTTGTTGTTCAGACATGTCCCATTTCTGCTGAATGGGAGAAACGTCGTGGAATGTCGCAGGCCAAGACAAAATGTCGACACTCTCTAAAGACGTTGGGTGACAGTAGTGGTATTGGGACGAGCGTTATGTTGTTGGAAAATGCCCTCTAGAATATTGCTCGAGAATGGCTGTACAACAGATGCAGTCAACAGTGTGATATGTAATTTGCTGTTAAAATGTGTATAAAGTAAGACGCAAATGTGTATAAGTGTGATATGTAATTTGCTGTTAAAATGTGTAATTTGCTGTTAAAATGCGTATAAAGGATAACCCTTATACGCATGTTTTATGCAGGGTTTCTACCTAGAAGATCCCTTCTACATGGCTACTAGATACTGGAATGAACAGGCTTGGTCAGTGAGGGATAGAATCCAGAGAGAGCACAAACTACGTGATGGGACCGACGAATCAGCCTCAGGATTGAAATAATAGTAACTGGAACCTGGGAGACGTCTCGAAAACCTGTAGTGGCAGCCATTACTGTACACGAAGGAGAAGATACATGATACAGTGCAATGTAACTTAAATGATGAATATAAATGCAAAATATTTACACAATACTACAAAAGAAAACATAAGGTAAACTAACATTATAGCACAGACGCACAAAATCATTTCACAGTGTCCAGAGTAAACACAAGTTCACAGTCCTATGCGCTATACTGTGCTGAGTCACTAAAGATAGTGAGGATATTACAAAATTCATATTTACAAAATTAATGGCACGAAAAATACAAAATACGGCTCTAAAAATCATGAAAGTTCCTATTCTATCCAGGTAGTCATGAAAAAACATGATACCACTAAAAATATAAAAATTCACGGCCGAGCGTCAAACTGAGGACCTGTTGGTCCTCAGCTAAGTTTTAATAATTTTAAGTTTTAATAATTTGGAGCTTGTTAATATCGGAATCAGTGACATTCGCCTATATAGGCAAGGCGTATGTGAAGATGGGTCGAATAATTGCTATGAAAACTCTCTTTTACGTGGCATACTGAGTCCTGAGGAGTCCGAAAGAGGAAAATAGAGTTTCCTGATGATACCACAAATTTTCCCACGGGTTGCGTTGATATGCTTTGACTAGGTGAATGACTTGTTAAACTTGGCACCTAAATATTTGGCACCGTTAACTAGTGGGACGCGAAAAGAATGACAGAGCTGGTGATGTTGCCAGTGAGTTTGAACCATCGAATGAGTAGTATTTCTGATTTATCTGGATTAATGCTTGTTCTCCATTTTCTGCACCAGTCTTCAATCACAAGCATGTTTTCTTGAAGTTTTTTGCAGCGCATGGTTTGGTTTTCTTGATTTCTTCTTCTAAGTGCGGTGTCATCTGCATAGCAAGTGAGTAGAAAGTTGTGATCTGAGTCGAAGTTAGGAAAATCGTGCCCATAAATGAGGTATAATATTGGTTCTAAGATGTTACCTTGTGCTACACCACCATAAATGGGGTACGGATCTGTATAGCTGCTGAATCTACTTGTAGATAATCCCTTAATCAGATTCCCCTTTAGCCACATCCAGCATGAGAAAGGCGACAAGCTGATGGACGGTGGATAGTCCTTTCCTGAAACGGTACGGTTCCTTCGACAAAATTCCAGGTACAGGTGAAGCCTAGCATAGATGATGCGTTTTGGAATCTTTCCCAGTGAGGCGAGAAGACTGATCGACGATACCTTGATGTTTTTTCAGGTGGTTTCTTAGGTTTCTGGAGCAGAGAGATGTTAGCATGCTTCCAGATGACAGGAAAGTACGACTGTGTGAGGCACACTTTATAAATTAGCATTAGCTTGCAGATGACATTATGAGGTTCTTGAGTAGTTTGTTAGAGATATGGTCACTTCCAGGGTCTTTCCTTGTCTTAGAGAGCTTGCTGATGTCGGCAACATCATAAGGAGTAGTGAATTTAATTAAGTTAGGGGTAGCAGGAGTGCTAATCCATTTTTATGTGGTCATAAATGGCTGCTATAAAGGCTGGGTCAGCAGGAGAATCGTTGGGAACAAATTGTTCAGTCAGGTGACCAGCAAATGTAGTAGCTTTATCCTGATTTCTGTAAGCAAAACCGTTTTAATTTCTCATTGGAGGAGAGTTCTGAGATGGGTTTTGTAAGTTTCCTAAAAAAGTTCCAAAAAATTCTGTCTTCTAAATTTAAATTCTCAATTTTTAAATTCCAATTTTCATTTCTATGTACTTGAACTTCTGTGTGCTTTTGATCTTGCGGGTGAGCCTTTTAATTTCGGTCTTGAGAGTAGGATCCCATGTGTGACTGAATTGTTTCCGGAGTCCATTATGTTCTGCAATGATAGTTCTGATGTGCAGGTGGAGGTTTTCGTAAGAAAAGAGTGCAAGTCAGCGACAAGAGTGCTGCTGCTGGCGTAGAAAATTGCTCACCAGACGCCTGGTTAAGTCTAATTATCTGCATAGCAGATGGCTTTGTTTCAAGTGCTCCCCTGGCCTCCTTCTCGCCAACATACTGCCATCACTGGTCCAAAGACAGAAACGGCTGTCATCTGAGAACACAATAGATATACATTCCGCCCTCCAATAAGCTATGGCTTGACGTCATCGAAATCTCAAATGGCGGTGATTTGGATTTAGTGGTATGGCCGCTACAGGGTGGTTATCTCGGAGCTGTCCCTCAAGTAATCGATTTGTTCTGTGCCATTCTGGTGCCAACAAAAGCTCGAATGTCTGCTGCAGATGTAATGCGGTTCGCCACAGATATACAGTGCTGTCTTCCCTTTGAGTGGCGACAAGCACTCAAAGGGATATGTCGCACTTTTGTGCGACAGCACCCTGGCCGAATTCTTCATACAGTACCTTCCCGCGAACACGGCTGCCAACATGCATTCACAATGAAGATATCCCTCTCAAATTTTTCTGAAATATCGCGAAAAGAAAATTCACCTTCATAGAGCCCTATTACACGGCCTCGTTTAAGCGTAAGCTGCTGATACTGCCCTCTTCGTCTCCTTAAAACCATTCTTGACTCAAAACTCCATCACAACGTGCAGTCCTGAAGATAAATAAAGCACACGAAGTTTGCATCGTATATTTAAAGCAAACGTGATTTGTGTGTTTACAATGGCACTACTAGCGCTACATATAATCGTCTAGCTCTCAATTTGAATAGGCAGAAGCTTTCAGATATGCAAACACAGCTCCCAAATTCCACTTACCTAGCACAAATCTTTCTTGGTATTGGGATTTCATTTTCTGTTAATGTATATTTGTGCAGAGATTAGTTAAGATAGCAGTGAAAAGTCTCTCAATTAGCTTTGAAGTAACACTTGAAGGACAGAAGTTGTACTTGAACTAATTAAAACCTTGGTTTTAGCCCGTTATGGGTGTTAGAAGTTTATTTTTCGAATTAATTTATTATTTATGTATTTTTATCTACTTTTTTAGTCATTAAATATTTTTCTTTCAATGAGTTTATTGTTTTTTGTTACCTGAATCCTGAAATTATAATTAATGTTTCATCCATTTTAATACCATCGATATCAGATGACAAGGCAGACTTACAACTGCAGAAGTCTCAGGAAATTTCTCCAATTTCCAATAACTCCATCAGCTCCTGGGAACGACTTTATTCCACATTTCTGTAGTCAGTTTCATTGTTCTTATTTTTATCCCAAGTTTGAAAATCAACTTTATTTTCGACTTGAATTTTTTTCTACTCTTAAGTTTAAAGCTTTTCCTAAATTTCTATTTCTTGTATTCCAATAATTATCAATTGTATTTGTCATAAAATTTTTAATATTAGTTTTATTATTGTGTAACCTTTTATTACTGCGTTGATATAGATCTTTTTAAAAAGATGTCTTTAATTACACCTCATAATTATACTATGCATACGGGAAATAAATAAAATCGTTTGATATTAGCCCAAAAAGTGTCTGAAGTGCAACAAACAAAATTGTATACAAAATTATGACAGCACATTTTATAACTAATAATATTATAAGTAGTAATTTAATATTACATATTCTATAAGTAGCCTTGACTAACTAACATCTTATTTCTCTTGTTAAAGGGCGGTCATAAATATAATACTTTTTATTTCAGCCTCTTTTTATTTTATTAATTTACTTTATTAATTTATTTATTTATCCCGTGAGCCAAATATTTTAAAATTAATTTAAATTATACTGTTCTACTAGAGCGTCTTTTAAGTATTAAACACAAAATGAATCTATATCTACTTGCTGCTTTAAGTATAGAGCTTCTTTGGGGGGTGAGGAATTTAATATAATAATTTTCTTATTGCAAACTTTAACTTATCAAGTTCTTTTACAAACATTCGCGTATTTTTACATAGTTACTTGCCTTTATGATTTCCCCTTTGTTAATCAATTATGACCAAATATAACTCAGAACATCCACCACGAAAGCATCCCTCTTCTCGTGCAGATAACCCTCGCCTACTTTGCCATAATCAAACAAAATCAACCCCAGGCAGATAGCCTTCGTGAACTTTTGCCGAATTCAGTTAAACTAAACTCTATCCAATTAAAACTAAACTCTTTTCAATTTAACATGAATTGCCATTCCGCTCCCTGATAATAGCATCTCTAATTATATATATTTTTATAAATTTATTCGTAGCTGAAGCTTGAAAATTGGAGTTATTGATTTCTCTATGCGAAAGAAGTCATATCGTACCAAAATAGATGTACTATCAACCCATCTACGACTATTTAGATCCCATGCACTCTAGTCCTTTTTTTTCAAGAGACCGATTATCAGCTATTAGTATGTAAAACTACAAGCTTCTACTTCGTGACTCTCAGTTTCAGTTTTATTATTATTAGTGTTATTATTGTTACATAAGTAGGCATATACTAGCAAATATTTCTCATTATTGAAAAAATAATAATCTCAGTTTTCAAAGACGAAACTTCAAAGACGAAAGCTCATATCATTTCAGCTTTTATGCTAGAAAGTAAAAAATTACATTTCAAGTCAAGTCATTTTTTTACCAAAATTTTTGTTTAATCAACTTTAGTAAAACACTTAAAAGATTATCTGCTTAAAGGATGAGATGCCTTCCTATAGGACTTTCTAATGGAAACTGACTCTTATTCACTTTTTTCGTGAGGAAAACGAAAATTCTTCCAAACCTTTCTGTATGATTCATCTTATCACTCGGTCATTTGTAGGCCGCAAATGTCCAAGTATGTAAGAAGAAGCTTTTCATAAAAACCTGCTGATTTTAAAAAACTTCGAATTTTTTTATTTTATTTATTTTAATATTTGATTCCTCATCTTTGTTTGAAATGCTTTCTTCGGTCTGGATATGAATTGACCGATTACATTCCTTCACACCTAATAGTAAGTGCACTGTCAATTAGTCTCCTTGTTGTTAGGTTTTGGGTAGCAATTTATTGCTGATTTTCGCTCAATAAACTTATCTTTATTTTCCTTACCTTTACTATTCATGTTTTTTCTTTGGGTTTTAGAATTTTTAACTACTGCAATAATTACGTTAAATTCATCAACTCATAGAAATGCAATGATATTCGTAAAGTGATTGTCATAGTACACTTTCTTAGAGCTAAATCATACCTATTTAGAATGAAAACTACAAGACGAAGAAAGTAATTATTCAAAATATTTGTAGCAAAGCAATAAGGCTTCTTTGCCTCTACGAGATAGGCTGCAAGCAGTACTTACAAGGAAGGATCTACAAATTGTTAATTAAAGACGTTGTAATATGGTTTCTCAATTAAGAATGCTTTTCCCTTTCAGTATTCTCAGATAAGTTTTACTGATTCTGAAGATATATTACGTACGAATTCAGAAAATAGCTGTGTATGATTACGTATTTAAAGGATAAATTTTGGAGGGAAAAGCAAAGACTAGGAAATTATATTCCTCTCTTAAAGTAACATGAGTTTCTTGTGCAAAAATAATGAAATCTTAAATTTCTTTTTTGAAACTCGGAGCCTGCAGATTTAAATTTTAATACTTAAACTATAAAGAATTTTATATCTTCGTGTTTTAGAAAGCTTTTCAAAATACAAGGTATATTTACATTTTTACAACTTAAACGTCTTTTCCTTATTCTAATTCCTTATTCTACATTCATAAATTCAAGGAACTTTTAGCGTTCCCAAGAAGAGTTCGGAAAATATTTAATACCTAGCAATTAACTATCGATAAAAACATGAGTTCCAGATTTCGATGGGAAAAAGTCAGAACTCTGTAATGTACAACAAAATGTAAATTATTTTCCTTTTCTATGAATTTAATAATTAAAAGTAATTATTGCAGTAGTTGAAGCGAAGAATAATAAAAGTTCGGGAAAATAAAGATCAATCCATTAAGAAGAGACGTGATATCTCTTTGCATTTTCTTATGGTTTTTCCTATGAGCGGTCTTAATCAACGGTATTGTGATTTTGGATGTTGGAATAAATTATTTAAATTATTTATTACAAGTTACCAAGTCAGAAGCATCGCAGAACGATGAGCTGGGATAATCGAAATACAGTAATCCCATTCGGTTAACAAAATAAAGTAATCATTTTTTGGACTAAATCCAAATACCGGAATATACACAAACACTATTTCTATAACAGTGCATTCAAATAAATGAATGTTTCGTGCATTATTATCAAGCTGCAAAGCTTTATAATGGATTTTATGTCATGTATTCAAGGTAGACAAAGCGAGGCATATAATTTAGTTTGTTTTAAGCATTTTCTCTTGTTTAACCAACGTGCAACTTTCCTTGTATTATGCAGCGAATGTAAAGTATGCATACCGCAGCAGCTGTAACGAGAACTCGAGGGGTAAAAAAACAATTATTTTTAGATTTTATACTGAACGATACGATAGAGGATTCCGTTAAGAAATTATCAGAATAATTTCTCTTAATATGCAAAAGACATTTCTAATTTTAAAAGAATAATATCAGCTTAATTAAACGCTTAGGTAGTTAAACTAAGATTTCCTAAATATAATGGAACATGTATTAATAGGCTCTGAATCAACCTGTATCTCACTTAACAAAGTGGCAATCAGTTTAAAGAAATCACTGCAGTGAAAATCAGTAAAATTCTCTGATTCTGTAATTAGTGAATGATCTTTTCGATGAGTCATTTAACGGCCTTCCTACTGTGCATTATAGTGAAAGATATGATGTTCATGTATTAAAGATGAAAACAACACTAAATGGTATTGAATTCGTAGAAATCACACGTTCATATAATTTTCCAGCTGCAAGTCAATGATTTCAGGTAGTCTGAATTCAAGAAGGTTAAAACTTAGCATTTAATTAATCCACTGTAGAAAATTTAACAATGTTGAATTAAGTGAAAAGTGCTTCAGCGCAGTTTAAAACAGATAAGCGCAACTTTCTACTTGTCCGGACATTCGCATTCTTCCACAGATTTTATACCGCCCTTTTACAATTAGATGTAAGTATCTAGAATTGAAAATCGAATTCCAATTCAAATGAGTACTCACTTTATTAAGTGTATTTCAAATACATACTTAGTACAACGCTGTTACTCTTACTTTTTTTATATAAGGACAACACTGTTACTCTTGCTTTTTTTAATATTATTAACTGTATTATATTATGCATTCCTCTATTATTTTTTAAATTTTCCTTCATTTCTAGTAACTATATTAGTATACTTCTGTATTTCTATTAACTTGAACAGTCTTAGCAACTTAGAATTACATTATAAACAATTACCAGTAGCTAAAGACAGTTTAAACAGGTAAAGTATTCGGAAATAATTATAATGTTGTACATTTGTTACAACTAAGTTTTTTTAAAGTTAACGATATACTTATATAATAATGTAATCCGCATAAGTGAGCATTACTATGTATATCCGTAAAACTACGCAAAATTTTCAACTGCTATGCATTGAATAACGCCCCTGTATACACATGCGGAATCATTCCAGTTTATACATGTATAAATACTGTCTGAATTGCGGATCCATTTATAACTGGAGTTTGGGAGTTAGTAGCTATGCTTCGTGGAGATAGCAAAAAATCCTTTTTGGTTCATAATCGGTGGTCAAGACGCGTTTCCATAGCGTACTACTACATCTACTTCTACTACATGTTTCAGAGGCTAAAAAGATGCGAAGAAGTCTCTCAAGAGGATGTTTGACAATAGATAAATGTAGAAAACAATGATGCAAGTTTTCAGATCTTCAATGAAGAAGGGATCGTTTGTTACGTAGATCTGGCGAACAACAAAAATCTGTAGTGATGTGAGTAATGCTGAGGATAATAATGAAACAGAAATAAGCAATGTAAAAAACAGCCATGCTGCAACCTTGATTTTGGTTTGTTGTGATTATTTCAAAGCATACTAGACATACTATACATACTTTTAACCTAAAGGGAGGATGACATTGTGGATGATATCTTTGCGAAACATTTTTCGTATTGAAAATTATACACCGCGACTACCGCGAAATTTCTCACGGAGCTAGACCGTACACTAGAATTGGAACTTAAACTGAAATATCAGCATTCAGAGGTTTTTACTGCTCTACCATTGTAAAGCGCAGAAGCTTGAGTAAAGCACATTAATATTTAAAGCAATGTCTTTTATGGTGTCTTTTTATTAGTCGTAGTATTTAAATTCACAGAAAAGAACTTCAGAAAAAAGTAATATTTCATAAAAATTCATGTGAAAATTCAACAAAATCTTACAATTTGCGTTAATTTGGGTAGTATTTTTTTTTATATAAGTATTTTTGCCACGAAATAAAATTTTTCTTGTTGCTTGGATCGATTTTTTAACTAAAGAAAACAATTTTATCTAGTAATTAAAAAATGGTAAAATGTTAATAGCACATGTGTGCACTTAACTTGGGAATCTGAAATAAACACTTTAAAAAATGCTATGGAAATAAATTTGGCTTGCTTTAGAGTCCATATTAACCAAGTTTTCGATTATCTGAGGTGCTTACCATCCCACCTTTATCTCGGATAATTGAGGTTTTACTGTATATGTTAAAAATTTCGTGATGGCATTGAGAACAGGTATGAAAGTTAACACAAGCTCTTTTAAAATTTCACGTATTTTGCCCTCTTTCTGAAATTTTAAAACTATTTTCTACTAAATTTTCTTGGCTTTTAATATTTCTTAACTTAAATCGATAAAATTTATATTTTGTTTGACCCTCCTAGCGTTATTGGTTTCGCGCTGAAATTTCAAAGTTCCTCAAAATGTCATGAATAAATGGTATTTTCTTGGTTAAAATTAAAAAACGACTCTCTCATTTTGTACTCGATTCTTTTTCTTCCGACATCCAACCGATATCGGATGCATTAACAACTGGCAGAAACTTTCATGCGTAATGAATAAGAAAGCCACCCTTCTATACGGAATTTTACGTCCATAACGCTGAGAAGGTTGAAGTTAGTTCATGATCGAAAACAAGAGAAGAAACGAAGTGGTATAAAAGTATACCTTCTTCTCTACATTAATTTTCTTTATAATTTATTCTAAAGTTAATCACATTTAGTTTTAAGGAGTAAAACTGAGTTACTTTTATTACACATTCAATCAAGTTTGCGCATAATTTCAGTACTTAATGAATAATATTTACCTTAAGAAATTATCGTATATTAGTATATAATATAAATATTGATGACATAATGTTTGCATAGTGCAATAATATATCAATATAAATATCGATGCATGCAAAATTCATATACATTCATAAAGAGCATAGATATATAAATTTATATATGTGCATAATGAGTTATATATAAATACAACGAGCACCTAAATCTTTATGCATATTATGCGCGTTTAAATCAAGAACAAGACAAATGGCTTCCAAATATTAGTGAAGTTAGTGAAAGAAAGCCCTTATCGTGACTATACTTTTACCGTAATTACGAATATATACTTTTAGAAACCCAACTGTCAACACAGACATAAAAATGAAGTTAGTAAAAAATAAACAACTTTACTTACTAATTAAAAATTCTTGAAAATTATTCAAATGCATGTAGTATATGAAAGACTTTGAGGTAAAAATTATGCGATAAATAACTTATCATGGTTCCTTCTCGAAACCCATACCATGGAGAAAACTTTATGAAAGCGAATGCCTAGTCTGCTTCACTCTTCTAGGCTTTCAAGCTATAATTACACTTGATACCTTGTCGTTGCATCCCTGGAAGCGAAATTTGAGAAACTATTTAAGATAACTAACTACAGGCGTAGCATATAAGAAAGGCGTTGTAAATTTAATAATAAAGCAAACATTTACTTTCCAAATAATAGGTCGATTTTCATGAATATTTTAAAATTTACTTATAAATTATTGTAAAGTGAAAGCAATTATATACGCCTAAGATTTTAATCAAACGCACTGTTGTGCATTCTTCTTGGACTGTTTTCTCAGCACTGTTCCTTTTTTGCTTTTTATATGTTAGTGTTAAATATACTTACTTTTCTGGCATATATTCTTTTATTAGCTATTGCTGTAGTTTTTATTTTATTTTAAGTGTTTTTATACTTTACGTTAAGAAGAGTAATTTTAAAATGAAACTTTTTATTAAAGTATTCAAGTAGGTACCTAAACCCGGTCATTGTTTCAATCGTGTGTACTTTGCTTCAAAAACAAATATGTTTATCAATCATTTTCTTAAATAAAACTACTTCTTATTAAAAAATGCTTCAACTAACATCACTTTTATTTCTCTCTTTTACATTTAAAAGGTGTTGTGTATGAAATTCACGGCTACTTGGGGCTTGGTCTTGCTCTTTTAGCAGTATGCTTCTGGTGGTGTTCCGTGTGGGGTGATGCCGAAGCTTGTCCGTGCGGTCCCTTTGAAGAATGCTTATTTGGATCTGGTTTCAATGCTGAGGTGACGAAAAAGGTTCTAGGGCAAGCAATTGGCGGAGCAGTCACATCTCTGTAAGTTTTCCAAAATTTCTACTAATTGCGTGGAATTAATCCTTAAACTGAGCTATGTAATAATCGTCGAATTACCACATCGCCGTATCTTCCGATAAACCCACGTATTTACTGTGAATTTAATGTTTCTCGAGAAGTATGAACAACTTTATCATTTGCGGAAACATGCATAAACACAGAGTACATTTTCAACAAATATTAAATTTTAAAAAGATAATATTGTTTACATTACTATGAGAAATAGTTTTTTCGTCATCTAACATAAGCGTTTTCAATTTGCTTGTGTCCTAAATTCAGGCTGTCTTTCTATTCGGTTGCAGTGTTAGAGAAACACTGAAAAGTAAGAAAACATCACTAATCTCTCAGTTAAATGAAAGAAACAGTCAAAAACCGGGTGCTTTTATGTGAAATCCTGCTTACGTATCATGCCTATAAATGATATATCCAGAAAATCGAGCTTCAGCTATTTCTCATGCGCAAGTTAAAATTTTCAAAATGTAGCATAGCGTTCATTTTCATATTACCTACATTTTATCATATTTATTATGAGGCACAATGAGCTTTTAAATAATGGATTAAAGAATGCAATAAATTCCATGATGAGTCAGACGGATAATATGACAGAAAAGTCCAGGCAGGTAATATGAATATCTAAGTTAGTTTAAAAAAATCCAGGTTATCAATCAGAAAAAAAATATATGTATGTATAAATAAATTAAATGTATGAAAAACTGTATGCATATAAGTATGTAAACATGAATTAGCATTTCTAAACTATTTTTATACTTTTAACCAAACAAGCCAAATCGCTCCGTAATATTTATCATGTACAATGAATTCCTACGCTGTACAGGATTGGATTGAATTATTTGATTACAGGAAAGCACGCAGGGCTATCTGCCTGGGAAGTCTTCGTGCAGAACAATTTTAGAGAAACCGGGTATATTCACGCTACAAATGGCAGAAACTACGAAAGCATCCATACAGTCATTCGCCGAGGTTCGAAATTAAGTTGAACTAACCTTCTTCAGAGGTCTTATCCCTCGGCAAATGGTACGTCACAATAAAGTTACAGAATAAAGTTCTTGAGCTTAAGAACCCTCTGCATCCGCAGCAAAATTTGTCATTTCGTAATTCACATTATAAAGGGCAATCAATTTATTGCATCATTTTTACACACTAACGTACATGAATAATACCCTAAACAATACTAGAAACCAATATCAATTCTTTGCAAAGTTCCAGCTGGTATTGTAGAAAACCGAAACTCGGTTTTGTGGACTACAGCAAGAACAATGGATTCAACTACCCAATATTTTGTTCTCTTCTTGAGTAAGTTATTTCAAATGAACAAATCTTAAAATTTAATCCTAAATTTATGTCTTTGCACAGTAAAATAGATAATAATACAGGAATTCGAACCAAATTTCTATACTGCAGTCGATTTCCATTATAAAACGTTTTTGGTTATAAGAAACAAAAATGAAAGCTTAGACAGAAAAGGGCTAAAATATGAGATGATTTCATGTTTATCACTTTGCGTTTTCCGCCAGGGAAAGTTGAAAAGTTTAAAGTGAAGTAAAGCATTTATTAATTTAAAATCAAACTGAGTGCACACAAGTTATTTTCTGTGTCGGGGAACGCTGAAGACTTCCAGAGTTTGGGACCTTGTCGTAGTCTGCGGCTCCCTCCTTCTGAGGGGGCTAACACTAAACTAAGTTTCCAGCCAAGGAAACACTAGAGTCTCGGTTGAATCTGATTTACTATGAACCAAGAATTTCAAATAGAGACTATAGCTCTGAGCAATTATATAGAAGATTAGGGAGTTAGAAAAATCCTTGAGCAAGAAGATTTTTAAAGCACAAGAAATGCTTTTCAGTAATATTATATCTCAAGCATTAGAGATTTCTACCTTGAAAGGAAAATTGGAGGAATGTGTTGTTAAGCAGCCTCAACAAATATCACAACAATCCTTTGTAGATACTAGGATAGAATAAAATATTCTTGAGAAGAAAATCTCACAAACAAAAGACAAAGTAAAGAAAAAAGAGGATCATGTAACTTTGTTGTATCCCAATAAAGAGGGATCTTCTTCAGAAGAAATTAAGACAAAAATTGTTGAAACAATAAATTCAACAAAATTAAAAATAGGTATTAGAAGTTTCCAACTATGAATAATGGTAATGTAGTAGTAATGTTTGAATAAAATGATAATTCGGTATTTGAAGACGAGATTAAAATTAATCATTTGCTTAATGAAGTGATTTACACGAAATCTCCGGCAAAGAAAAGCCTAAAATAATTATGTGTGATACTGATGTTTAATTTAAGAGAGAAGAAATTCAAGATGCTATAAAGAAACAGAATCAAATTTTTGATGATGGAATAGAACTGTTATATTCAATCAAGGCTAAGCATGCAAACGTTCATTGGTTTCAACGGTGCAACTTGGAAAGTTGAAAGCAATTATGAACTTCAGTTAATTTGAAATGGTTCCGCATTTCAGGTAAAGGATACCCGAATATAGATAGGTATTTCAAATGTCAAGAATTTGGATGCTTTCATAGAAAATACGATAAAAAAATTATTTGTGCCAGATGTTTTCAGAAGGGTCGTAACCACTGGAAATATAAAAACGACCCAGAATGTGTAAACTGTAAAAATGCGAACTGTAAATATAAATTAGGCTTGGGTACAAAACATACCAGCTTAGACAAACTTTGTGCATGCTTAAAAAGACAATATGATATATTAATTAGAAGAACTCACTATGGCAGTCAGTTCTTTAAAGGGGGTGCTAATAAATTTTCATCATGTAAGTGTGGATGTGTTCCAGTCGTAAAAAACGAATTTTGGACCACAAAGAAGTATTGGAGTGCTTGGTTTCTAAATTGAGATACGAAATAAAGAAATAAGATTTCAAAGTTTGAATACCAACACTGATAACGAACATGTAGTTTTCTGTGTAAGATTAAGAAATGAATGAATCAAATTCTTTCCGGCACTTTTTTTTTCTTTAAATTAGAGACCTGAATAATCTTTTTCAAATGAAGCGACAAAATCATGCTTAGTTGGATTGTAAAAGAAATATTAAAGGATAAAAGTACTGTATATGTCATACAATTAATATCACTGTGTTACCATAATTGAAAGAGTCAGGTATCAAACTTAAATGTCATAATTAATCTAATGGCATGTTTATTGTGAAACTGATATACACTCATGGACAAAAAAATTAGCGCACCAAGAAGGAGTCATCAAAATGGAACGAAATTTTGCATAAGTGATGACTACTTTGATATAAGTAAATGATAAGAAAATCAAAGAAAGATTTATTTCAGA
>KK113021.1:630567-702040 GCA_000611955.2 Stegodyphus mimosarum | reverse complement strand
GGGTGGGCATCAAGGCCAGCACACGTAATGGGCGCCGCGATACCAAATGTCCTTCAGCTAGGCGCCTTCGTATGGTTCGACAAGACACAGGGGCCCCTAGTGAAGGTGCTACCTGTGCCTAGATGGCTGCCGATGAA
The DNA here is from genome assembly GCA_000611955.2 of Stegodyphus mimosarum. Classification (NCBI taxonomy): domain Eukaryota; kingdom Metazoa; phylum Arthropoda; class Arachnida; order Araneae; family Eresidae; genus Stegodyphus; species Stegodyphus mimosarum. Next base: position 701,903 of record KK113021.1, on the reverse strand, counting down.
GCAGTTGGCTGTGCGCTGCATTTCTTACGATGTGGCGGTCTTCTCGACGACTGGTCTGTCGAGGGCGTCCTTACATGACATCTCTCGGGTCCACTGATCCCAACACCTCCTCATAACACAATCAGAGCGGCCTAATTGACGAGCTACTCGCCTAGCTGACCACCCAGCTTCCATCATCCCGACAATTCTCCCCCTCTCAAACTGCGACAAGGGCTCACATTGTCTTCGAACACAGCGTAATGGCATGTCTACCTCAACTCTTCCTCTGTATATGATTCAGCACACTCAAACCAGCTTTGGTTACCTGTTTTATACTCAACAGAGTACGACGTTCAACGCCCTCTATCGGCTATACGTAATGCGCAATCACGCTGCATTTCTAATCATTTGCATATCTCCCCGACATGTACCTTCACTGCAAGTTTCGTTAGGATCCCGCAATTATTTCTTGGTGCCCTAATTTTTTTGTCCATGAGTGTATTTAGTTTGTAAGTTTTATTATTAAGAAGTTATTTTATTTATGTCGTATGATTATTTTTAGCCCAAAGGAGCGTTAGCCCGAAAGGGCTATTAGTCTCGAATTTTGAATAAGGGAACACCCCAACATGGGCACCTGGAGGCCAGAATTTTTAATTTCGAATTTGCTTTATTATCTATTTTATATTTTGTAAAACCTTAACGAATTTTTTATTAACAAACTCAACGATTTCAAAACGAGCAATGGCAACACTGTACGGAAAAAAATTATCTCTAGCGCGTGAGACTGTGTATCGCAAATTCTAAAGATATGCTGTTTTTAAATATTTTCTGATATTGCTATTGAGTTGAAATTTATGTGGTTTAAGTGCGAAGAACATGATATTTAATAAACAAAGGTAACACACAAAACGTTAAAAAAACCAATTTGGGCTTAATATAAAATTTGAAAGCTTTCAGATTTTTTACTTGTTTTACTTTTTGTATTTTTTTGACAGAAGTGGCTCTGTTTTGCTCATGTTAATATTATCAGTTGGTCCAATGCATGTTGTATTATTTTATATTATGTAATAAATGCTAATTAGTATACAATGTTTCGTGTGTCGAATAGTACAATTTAGTTAATAAAGATGTTTGTCGGTAGCCCCAAGGTGTCTTCCAGTCTTGCAAGGAGAATCTAAGTACGGTGGTTTAAGAGTTTAATATCTTTATGTTTACTAGTTTTAATAATCCCTGCATAAACAAGATTTGTAAGGCAACCTTAAATACGGTGTAGAGACATTGGGTTATTTCGAAGCAGGAGACATGAAAAATGAGCAACGCCTTCGCCGGGAATCGAACCACCGACCGCACGGTTACGCATCGAACGGGCTGACCCCTACACCACGAAGGCATGCGAAGAAGGCGAGAGAAGTACCTTATATACACCCCCTTTTAAAGGGCGACTGGGGTTTTGGGGAACCAATCGCCAAATCCCGGTGGTGGAGAATTATCATCCACCACCTTTTTAGTTCAGGGGCCAGTTAGAGACATTAGGTTATTTCGGAGCAGGAGTGATGAAAAATGAGCAACGTCTTGTCCGGGAATCGAACCACGGACCTCTTGGTTACGCGTCGAGCGTGGTGACCACTACACCACGAAGGCAAGCGAAGAAAGCGGAAGAAATGCCTTATAACGGGTCTTACATTCATAATAAAAATCAAATAAATTCATAATAAAAGGTATAATAAATCAAATTTTGCTTGTAAATCCAAAGTTTTCGTTATTACTATATTTAAAGCCTCATGTTCTGCCTTCTAATAAATTCTAAAATATTTGAATAAAATGATTTTCTGTTGCACTTAAGATTAAAAAAATCCACCAATGGCCCGAGTGGGCCAAAGAATTAGCTACAAGGGCGTTTTTGTAGTTTTCCCCGCATGTAACGCGAATATACCCCTCCCCTTAGGCAGATAACTGTTGCAAATTTTATAATATTCAAAAAAAAAAAACGCAGAGATTCCAGACAAAAAAATTTTCACTAATTTCCCAGTATTAAAAGTAAGTAAATAAATAAATAATTCCGGCATCTTCTTTGAACGATCAGATAACTAAGGTTACAAAAAACATATATTACAATGATTTCGAGCATGTGTTATTATTTTAAATCCTTCCCAAATGCAAACTACACGCGTCGCAGTCTTCGGTATAATAATACTATGCATTGCATGAGGTGTTTTTTAATGCTTGCATTTTCCCTTTGAGACAGAAATTTTGCAACAAAAGTTTGCACGTGTATGCAACTTGGCTGTAAAGTGGGTAACTTTGCTCGCTGAGCGAAATCTAAAACTTATCGTAATTGTTGACATCGGTACTTGACTATTATTCACTTATTAAACATTTCCCAGATCTTTAAACATCTCCAGTCAGTTTCTCTTATAAGGAATTTCAGGTAATAGAAAACAAATTTTAACTTCCCTTTTCCTTTCTTAGATCGAGATTTGACTGTATTAAGCATTCTGTACAAACATTTAGCATCAGAATCAGTCTTTCCTATGAAAATAAAAGTTTAATAAATATTCATGATTAATAACCTTTCTGAAGCATAAAGCACTTGCACAGAAATAAAATGTATTCCATTTTACAAGGGAAAACTCATCACATTCCAGGTTTAATGATCGGGTTTTCAAATAACATTCAGATTAAGGGAAAATTCGATTGTTGGAGTTTACATCTCTAATTCCTCTTCATTGAATTTAATGATCGGGTTTTCAAATAACATTCAGAATAAGGGAAAATTCGATTGTTGGAGTTTACATCTCTAATTCCTCTTCCTTGAAATTAATGAGAAATTTACATACTGAGTTAATGCTGAAATTTTACACACTGAGTGAAGCAACTTATTAATAATGACGTAAGATGGCTATAATACATTTCTTTATTAAAATATCCTGAGCTGATTAACTAAACAGAAAGACGAAGAAGTAAAATAATTCATTTCTGTGCAAAGATTGAAAATAAATGAAAAGGATAATAGAAACCTGTTCTTTTAATGTTTAGCTTATCTTGATAGATTTATTTTTATTAATGAATTTTAACCCAGAATTTTGCCTTTACATTAAAACTAGTTCTTGCTATTATTTCATTAATAAAATATTGATGATGTGGTTAGTAAATATTTCTTATCAAAAATTCTTTTTGGGTGTTTTTCTCAACCAATACCTTCTCCCGAAACTGTTGTCACAACAGTATAGTTCTAATTAAAAATGTATATTCAAGAAATGTTGGTTTTAATGATTATTTCAGCAGCAACATAAACTAAATTCTTTTTTTATAAATCTGTATTATTGCTAAAATTAACAATACACACCTTTATAATTTTCTTACATCTTTGTACTACCTTTTCCAGATGGTTGAATTACATCTGGTCTTTCCACATGATACCAGAGCATGAAGCTCTTCATACCGCAGCAGAATGCCAGGCTGGTTTACAGGTGAGCTAAGAGACTCTTCAAATAAATATGTTTTAGAAATAAATGTAATCATCCTTTCTTCTTAATAATTCTTTCTTCATGTAAGTGTCCACCGAATGATCCTTGCAATTTCAAGTAGTATGTTATCTATTTATGAGGAGTACATGAACACTGATAATTTCCGATGCTTAACCTCCGAACGTCCTAGTCTTAGTCAGTTAACAAAAATAGAAAATAAAGCAATAAGAGGCGACAGTTATATTGACTGCTCCTTTCTTAAATGTCATCTATTGTATAACATTCGGTACACCATACATCGAATTAAATTTCTGAATTTTGTTTAGTTGACTGGCTAGTTTATTGACGAATTCTTTCCTCGTTGATGAGCAAAAAAATGTTATACTACGTTTGTTAAATTTTTAACTCAGAATGGTCGGTTCATTAATGCAAAGCTAGCTTTCTTTAAGGCTTTTCTTTGTGGAAGAAAACTGAATCGTACTGAAATTACATTTGGAGAAGAAACCAAATCCCCGCCTCAACTAGCATCCTCGAAGCGAAATGATCCTGGGAAGAGAGAATTTGTATTATTCCCTCAGGGATTGCCGCCCCTGAATCTTAAAAAAGAAATAAACCTTTTAGTAAGCTAGTGCGTGGAACTGTAGACCTTTCAATAGATAATGTAAATTTCATGTGGGAGTATATATAAATTAAACAGATTAAATGTTTGAAAGAATAAGAGGTTAAAGTGATTAAACATCACACACATAAAACAATTTTTTGAAAATAATTTTCTAATGCCATTAGGAAAAATCACAATACATATGCAAGGCAGTGTTCTCAAAAGACTTGCATGATTGCTACCATGAAATTTACGTGAATTAAGGAGAATGTAATTTTGGTTCACAGTCAACTCTTTTTAAAAAACACATTTCTGTAATTTTACTTTTCTTGTGTTATTTGCTGAAAACGATTTTCCATAATAACTTAGCTCTAACCTTCTCTGTAGACTGTTTTGAATTATATATGGTTTTAAAATAAAATTTCAACTTGATTGCTAAATGTATTCCAGCAAATGTATTCTTCGCCTTCTGGGTGTAATACTCGATTATTATGGGTTAAAAACTTAAACTAAATTTCTGAACAATAACATTAAAAACATTCTGAACTTTTCTTCATTTTGTAAAGCTCCGCTATGTCTGAAAGCTTGTTTCAATGTCCTAGAGACCCTATTAGACTGCAAAGCGAGTTATCGCTTTAGCCTGAAGCAAATGAGCAAGTCGTAAAGAAGGTTAAAAGAACCTTTTTCTTTAACTCTTAAATAAATAGAAGGCGCTACTTGTGCTACAGATGAACTTCCGCTACTTCCGTGTATTTAACATGAGATGGTATTAATTTCAATATAGGTAACATAGTCTGAGACTACACACAAAATATACTAATGGTTAATGACTTAATAATGACTTAAATGGCTCAAGATAATTAAAGGTGCGTATTTTAAACATCCGCTGGCAAGATGCTAAATTTAGAATAAAATTTGGCAGAGTTGGCGACAGTACGTAACAGAAAAACGAGGCTACCAGAAGCTCTCACTCTAAAACAGTCAAACATTCAAACCCAAAATGTAAGTTAGTTGTTAAATGCACAGCAACTAACTTGCATTCTGGTAAGAATTAAAGAAAGAAGTAAGATGATGATAATAATAATAACGGTTATTTGACATAAAATCCTACAAGTGTTTAAAATAAAACATTTATTATATCACAGAAATTATTTAACGTTTAATTCGCTTCCCGTTATTTCCTTAAGAACCTTTCTAGTCTATTTCGCATAGATGCAATCTCGGTAGTTTTGTTACTGCCGCTACGTTGATTTTAGGAAAATGTTTTTGGTAGTTTCAGATCATAAACTAATGTATTTTAATTTTTAATTTTTTTTATTGAATACTATATTTTACATACCATACTGAGTTTTAAAAACATCTACTTTTATTTTTCGGTTTCAGGTGCATATGGCATATGGAGCGCTTATAGAAGGACTGATAACATTCATCAGTCGAGTGGTTGCATTAGAATCTGCTTTTTGGACAAATGAATTAATGATATCAGCAAATGCCATAGTAACAACGATTCTAGTTTTAGCAGGTATACATTTGAACCGAAATATTTTCCATGAAATTATTTTCAATTTATGTTCACAACAGAGTACTTTATATTCAAAAGGGAAATTTTATTAATTTTAATACATTGCACTTTCAGTTTGGATACTTTATAAGAAATACCAGTTAAACTTTTCAGTGAGTAAGAATAATGTCTACAGTTCCTATAGCTATACTGATTGAGCAGGCAAAGGTACCATGAAATAGAGGGATCTGCGTTCGGTGCTCACTCGAAATAAACTATATTAGAACCCACAGAAATCGTAAAATTGGTTCGTTATGGACACTGTACATGAGCAATCGTTCTGTAAGCATTTTACACAACGTATCCCATCCCGAATTCTGAAAGTGTGCATATACTCACTTTCCGAATTTAGAATGGAATGCGTTTTGTAAGATGCTTAAAGAAGGGTTATTCATCAGAAAAGAGTGTGTATTCTCACTGTCGATGCATCTGTGAGCACGGACGCATCGACAGGTAATACTGTTGGATATATATATAACTAATATCCAGCTAATAAAAAGGTTAGCCAATACCACAGTTTCCGATAAGAGTTTTAATAGATCCTATTAATAATAATAAAATCCTTTAATAGTAAAATAATCCTTTTAATAAAAACCTATTAAATTTTGAATACAGCGATATGAATTTGAATACAGCTATAAACTACGCTTTTCTGAACAGCTATTAATTACTTTTTGCCCAATCGTGTGTCGCCCCTTGTTTCTCTTTACTATGGTTCGAGTTTTATGGCGTTAGGGTTTTAATTTCATATACATATTTCTTCTCCATACTCTGAGTTTTATTATTCCTTTTAAGCATTGTTCAAAAACTAAACATTCATATCCTTCCTTTAGAAAAGAATATTGGTAGGAAAAATCTAAATTTTGCGCGCAGTTAAGCAACAGAAAGAGTGGATAGGCTTCAAAAGAATCTTCAACTTATAGCGATTTTTATTGTTTGAGACAGTTAGCAACTACCTACGACTGTTACATAGTAACAAAAATTATTAACCTTACACATTCTTTCGTATATTTCTTTACTGGCATTCAAATGCACGTAGAAAACGGCCAAATCATAACTGTAACTAAAACTTTTATAGTACAACCTGGATGCACGAGTTCCATATTCGAAGACGCTGAGTGGAAGCTGCAGTAGAAGGAGTTCCATACAGAACTTCATTTTTAAAATTATTCTGTATTATTCAAAAGAACCTCCAAGTCCTACAATTGTATTTAAAATATGTAAATATAAATATATATTATTTTCCGTTTTATAATTTAAAGTTACAAAATTAGAAGCAGGAATAAAATTTTAAGCTTCGTATTTTAATTTTTTATGCATTTTTTAAAATAAGAAGACAAAAATCTTTTGTCCAAAATTAATTTAAAAATTAATGACATAAAAATAAATTTTTACAATTATCAGAACTTATCACAGAACGACACATGTGAAGAAATAATAATTCTTTTACGGTTTAAAAAAAAATACCTGAAATTTTTAATTCTACATTTTATTTGTAAACATTAGCACTTAATTGATAAAGAATTTAACTGCATTACTTTGATCATATTTCTGGAACTCAATTAAAATTTATCCGAAATTGATGAAAAATTTTTGACTATTTCCGTTTATTCAGTTTCTTTCAGGAGGAAAAACACTGAAAGTACTGGTTTAAAATAAGTAGGTTCATATTTAATGCAATACATACTAAACTAAAAGGATTCAAATAAAATGTACAAATTCTATAATTAAATTAATTTAAGTAATTAAGTATACTTTCTGGTGTAAATAACTCTAAATTAAAAATATTAAATTGTTAGGATGTTTTATGAAATATTTTTATGAAATGCTTCTTTACATTAATTTGCATCAAAGTCTTCTACTCTGAAACAAATCAGAAAGTGAAGTCTTTTGAATAAGTTTTATCCCAGGTCTCCAATTTTGTAATTCAGACCTTGAGGAAACTTAAGTATTTACATGTCCTTTTAATTAAAAAGTTTTCTTTTGCCTTCTGCAGTTACTCTTAAGTTAAATATTACATAAATACAAACAAATTTCAAACTTTTATTTTATTCGTGAATTCAGCTTAACGCATATTTATTAATTGCAGCATAGTTTGCAAACCAAACTTAGCAGAAGATTTTAAACATATATAAAAGCAATCACAATATTACCTCTTAACAACTTCAGAAAACAAGATAAATGTCTCTTAATTGCTAAATAAACTTTAAATATACGGTATTAATAAATAAATTCTAAAATTTACATGCTGCAAAGTTTTTGCTTTGTGGGAAAAGTTACGCATTATGTTATTTGTTAAAATCAGAAACCATTCTATAAAATCATTTCCGTTCTACCTAGAACTACGACAAAACGTGGGTTTGCAGAAAGGGATCAGAGGGTTTAAGAGATCAATATTGTTGTCATTTTAGCTGTTAAAAATACTACCACTTTGGCAAAATCCCAGGATCTTGAGAAATTTAACCAAATAACATTTTATCTTGCAAAAGCACAGATTGGGATAAAGTATGAATATGATAAGTGAAAGAGAAATTTATTCCCAGTTTGGTAGAGAGAATGCACAGAATTTCTTAAATTCCAACTTTTGCGGGAGTTTGATGATAAGCTGAATCAGTATTTAGAAAAAAAAATTTTAATCTTTGGCATTTTTGTAGCAGCTTGGCGCAGCAATCAAACCAACGTGCATAATATACAGAACTGTTCAATATACGTATATTACATGAAACAAAGAATAACAGAACATTTTTAAATGCCAAGTTTGGTCAAATAACCGTACATTCAAACAGAATATTTGACATCATGGTTATGTGACGACAATTCAATCCATCTTTATCAAAAAAGTTCTTCCCACAAAAAGAAAAGCTTAGATAATATTTCGAAAAGTCCTTAATCAAACAATGAGATTTAATAAACAAATGTTTTAACAAAACAATAAAAAAACTTGCTACTTAACAACTAAATATTCCAAGTGCATTTTTAAAGGTATTTATTTAATTTTGCTCTCATTCTCAGTGGAAGTTTCAAAATTCGCATATTCTTTGAAACTATATTCACTTTTTTCAGAGAAAGAGAAACTTGGATATTAAGTGTACTTAATAACAATAAGCTAATGATAATCTGAAATTTCTCTCACTTTCAGTGATAATTGACACTGTGCCAGAATTTTCGTCTAGAGAAAACCTAATCCATAAATTTAGTTTTACCAAACAATACTTAAATTTTTAAGTCAAAATTGTATTTTTAAATGTTTTAGATGAGTTATGTGTTTCTAATGTGCTTCTTATTTCTAATATTTACAAACACTGGAACCACAATTATGCTCCAATATCGATGCTGACAGAAGATTTACATGTATGAATTCTTTACTTCTCTTTATTATTTGCATTCTTTTTAAACATTTTTAAAGTTCACTTAAAAATGTTGAAACGAACATTTTTTAAAAGTTAAAGTACCAAAAATAAAGTTTGATTATTATTTTACTATACACATTACACAAAGTATTATTTGGGATGAAATTTTCTGAAGCTTTTAAACTTTGCCATTTTATTCTTTTCTGCACCTATTAATTCTAAAATTCATGACTATATACCTAAAATGCACATACACACATATAATTTTCTGATTCTTCCAAAATTATTTAATAAATGTATTAATACATTACTTACTGAGGTTCACAAGAATGAGTACAATTTCTATTCCGTCACTCTTTACATCCTCAACTAGCTATTTACAGCATATGCTGTGTTCGCTATGCATGAATACAGAAATTTATAGATATGCTAATCGTCGCCCATAAAAGAGATCTCTGTGTATACCCTAGGGGCTTTATAACTATGTAGAAAAAAGCATTGCAAAAGTGATTTCTATGGAATGAATATAATGTATTTATATTTACAGAAAGACACATTATGTTATGAACAATGCTCTTACCTAGGAATACCCAGGAATCTCTTTTTGGAGTTCTATTCAGTTACGTTAAATATAAGAGTAGAAACCAAATGGTGAAAATATGCTTTAGCACTAGCCCTAAAAAATAATTAAAAATTACTGCGAATGAGTTTTAACAGCATTTCATTATTACACAAATATTAATACATTACATTAAAATGTTATAAGGTATTTCTCCCGCCTTCTTCTCATGCCTTCGTGGTGTAGTTGTTAGCACGCTCGACGCGTAAGCAAGAGGTCTGTGGTTCGATTCCCGGCGAAGGAGTCGCTCATTTTTCACCACTCCTGCTTCGAAATAACCTAATGTCTCTACAATGCAAACACTTGCATCTCATTAATATACAAATTTTAATGCACATACATATAAATCAAATCATACCAGAAAATATTCATATCTTGCAAGTGTCGAATACGCCATCGACTATCCGCGAACACATGAAAATAGCGCCATTAAACCCTTTCGAAACATGGAAACATCAAAAAATGCTGAATGCTTTTCTTTGACTGGCTGCAGTATGCTGTCTTAAAATGGTGAGAAACTGAACGACTGAGGCGATTTCATCAAACTCCAGTGCACTATACAAATCAATTAAAACATGTTTTGGTGCTACTTCTTACTTTTAAATCATTAAATGGTGCAACACTGAACTGAAATTTTTTACAATGTAATGTGAACCGAAAAAATGGCAAGTTACTAAAAATGGCAACTTATAACACAATACTTTGCTGCAAAACCACCTGCTAAATTCCTTTAACGCATTGCTGAACTACATAGCTATAAAAATTTACATATCTGTAGATAAACCATCTAGATGCATCTTTCGGGAAGAAGTCCAGTGATAACCGACTGTCTCTATAATTCATTCCTTCTTCTCACTGCTTCATCATGTAAGCGATGCGATGGGAGAAAATAAAATCTATTTCAAACGCATCTTATTCTTCTAAATGATACGTTTCCTCACTAGCCTTCGCTCCATCATTGTAAATCATCTTTTTATCTTCTTCATCGTCTTCCACTTTCTAATCTTCTAATTCTTCAAAACTTTTCTTATCACTGCAGCAATTTTACTGTCTTCTAGGAAGCGATCATTCTCAGCCTGCCTCAGCCACTCATCAACAACAATATCAGCAGTTTTCTCAGACCTTAGAATCTTCGTTCATAAAGACTCTGTCTCTTCTGGCGTCTCTTGGAACACATTTTCTCAACTTTCAAGCAACTTTCTCTAAGACTGAACATTTCTTATAGCCTGAATCTCATCCCCAAAATCAACAGTACTTTTTTAACCTTTCCATCATGTCATGACCTTCCTCTAAATAAAACTATTAAATGAAGGAATTTTATGCCTGTACTTGTTCCTCAGTACTACGATAACCCTTTGATCTACTGCCTGATATAATGAAATTATACATGAGGGAAGAAAAATTACTTTAATGTTTCTATGTCGCAAATGTTCTGCATCAGGGTATGGAGAGGCATTGCCTAGAACGAGAGCTGCTTTCCGTTGTATATTTTTAGATTTCTTAAATTTTTCCACCAAGGAAACAAAATGTTGAAGTCCTTGAATGTTGTTCAATATATTCAGGCATTTGATTGGCTTCTATAACAAACAGACAAGTCAATGTATGCGTCGCACTTATTTTGAGCGCGTTTTCATATTTTTTAATGTACAGGTATTTCTAAAAGAATATTTTCAGCTACCTTTCACATATTATGTTACTGAATACCAAGACCGTAGAGCTGTTTATTTCTTTTATGGTCCAAAAGAGATTCCTCATCTGGACATGCAAATGTTCTTAAAGACGATATTCAAAAACTTAGGCGAATTTCCTAGCAGAAGCAGCAGCTTGAAATTTAGTCATTACAGAGACCCTCTTTTTAATAAATTTGTGAAATGTTCTTAGACTCACAAATATTTATAATTTCAGCGGACAGATTTTCTCCACGAATGCTCAGCTGTCTGACGTCATTTTTCTCTTTCCAACACTTGAATCAACTAACGTTTATCGTAAATCCAGCTTGTTTTCCATAGATTGATTATACAGTTTGACGGCTTTGTCTTATAATTTAAATCCTGCATTAATTATTCCTTACTCTTTTGTTTACTGAAACCATAAATATATGATTCCATCATCTTACATGCTCAACTACTTTACCTCATAACTTTCCCTATAAACTTTCATTGTAGGATCTCTCCACACGCCGAGACTCAGTTTCTAACCTCTTCTTTTCCCAACTACTAGTTTTTGTCTGCCAATACCTGTATAAACTGCTGGCCATCCAGAGTGCAACCTTATGAAGGATACATCGAAACAACATGATAAATCAGGTGTTTATCGCGACAGAATATGCAAATGATTACGATTTCAGTGCATGCTCACATCATGGCCAAATGCAGCGCTCCTTACAATCCATATATTAAGGGGGAAAAGATTACTGTTTTGAATAATGTGAATTGTTCTTTAGGGAGATTTTTTGCGTGACAGTTTCAGTATGCTCGTAGGTAAACACGAGCATCATTCCAGCACATTTCCTAGTTCGGCCGAGACTGAATCGTTGCATAAAGAAATTGCGGAATATCCTTCCGGAAAATCGGTCATCGTGTCGGACGTAGCCAAGCTACAGTCATGCGAATAAGGAATGAGTAGATGTAGGAAAGAACAACTGACGGCCAGGAGAATTTGCAACCGTCCTCGTCACACGACTCCACGAGAAGGCAGGCATATTGTTCGCATGGCGCTGATGAAGAGCATTGCCACATTCGCAACCATATGACAACGAATGTAATCCGTAACACAATAATCAGCATCTGCAAGAAAAATTCGAAGTCATTTACAGTACAATGCTGCGCCCGCTAGGAGTCAGTTGCTTCGCTTATCTTTAAGCCACAGACGTTTGTGTTTGCAATGCTGCACTGAATCACGAAAATGACAATCCGAATGGCATAATATTGTATTTTTGGACGATAATAATATTGTATTTTTGACTGCAGTAGATGGTCGGTTTAGAGTTTGGAGAAATCACGCAGAAAAGTTGCTCGACTGTTGGGTTATGCATCGAACTGGTCTTGCATCTGGTATTATTGTGTGAGGGGGACATGGTTTCCACTCCCTCACCTCCCTAGTACACATTATCGATACAATTACCAGCCAAAGCTACATCTTTGAGGTTTCGCAGCCTGTTCTCCATTCTTAGCTTCAGGGCTTACTTGCGGGCACATTTCAACAGTAAATGCGCCACCACATGTTGCACGCAATGTCCAAGGTTTCCTCTTAACCCACCATATTGCATTGTTACCCTGGACAGCCCATTCTCCAGATCTATCGCCCACCGAACATGTCTGATCAATGGTTAGAGAACGCCTAGTCCGGCATGCTGCACTTGCGGGTACACCAGATGAACTTTTACTGACTTTCTTGTCTTCCTCACCTCAAACAAAGCAGTATTTCAAATCAATACATTGACACTATGCATAATCTCTGAAATAAATTTATCTTTGATATATGTTGTCCTTCTTCGGGTTGCATTTTGGATGGCTAGCAGGTACATATGTATTGAACAATTACGTGGAAACTGAAGTCAAAAATCTCCTTTGAGCTAAGCTTACTGACACAATGTTTAAATTAAGAGTGAGGAATGGGATGACAAGGAAATAATTAGAATTTTTTACAATAATGCAAAAAATTAAACTTCGCAAAATACAAAGATGAGGACTAAAACTGATGCGAAAATACTTTCAAGGAGAAACAAAAAAAAAAGAATAATAGGTTTTCAAAGTTGGCAAATAGAAATTTAACATAATGGAAACAAACACATATTACAGAAAAAATTATAAGCAAAAAAGATTTAATTAAACTTATTTCATCAGGAGTGCTAAAAGCAGTTAAACGACTCAAAGCCATAAATGGTTTATGTCAAACTCAGTGCAGTGTTCGTGATATTTAATTATATAAATATAGCAGAACTTAGATTATTCGAAGTTCATTAACTCGATATCTTATATTATTCAAACTGAGTGTTTTGTGGAGACTGCAATGTTTCTGCAATTATTAAAAACTATCGTTAACACATTTTAGGAAACCGAATTTTTTTAACAAAGTATTCTATAAGTCGCAATAATCTCAGTAAATCGAATTTCTTTAACACAAAGTATTCGAGAAGTCGCAAGTTTTTTCACATGATGCTGTTTTCTTGTATTCTCTTCTCGATAGCCCGAAGCTGTATATTGACCCCTGATAGAGAGATCATGCTTCAGTCTCATTTTTAAAATCCTTAAATACAAAATATTTTTTTTCTTCCTCAGCTTTATGAGCCTTCGAGCCATCAACACAAGTATTAGTACTCTCGCTATCATGAATATTTAAAAATGCTCTATAAAAAAACTGAAAAAAATTTTACTAATTCAGTCTAAACTTCTATTTGAAATCAAAGGAAACTCAGCTGTTTTATATTTTGTAATTTTCTATGCCTTAAAATAGCTACTATATTTCCCCTCCCCCAAATCTGTTTCGAAAATTTGCACTGATGTTTAAATGTAATACTTCTACTAGTTTCAATGCTTTCATGTAAAAATATATTACCAAATGAAAACAAAAGGTTTTATTAGTTCCGCTTATTACTTTCAAGAAGATATATGTCTCCTGTTCTTCATCTCTAACCATATGATTTCATCTCATTATCATTTTACTTTGTATGTTTCTAATGTACTATTTAAAAGATTTTGTAGAGACATTAGGTTATTTCGGAAGCAGGAGGGAAGAAAAATGAGCAACGCCTTCGCCAGGTATCGAGCCACGGACCTCTCGATTACGCGTCAAGCGTGCTGACCACTACACCACGAAAGCATGCGAAGAAGGCGGGAGAAATAACTTACATGCTTCCCCTTCTAAAAGGTGACTGGGGTTTGGGGGACCCAATCGCTAAATCCCGGTGGTGGAGAATCATCATCCACCACCTTTTTAGTTCGGGCGCCAGTGTAGAGACCTTAGGTTATTTCGGAAGTAGAAGGGATGAAAAATGAGCAACGCCTTCGCCGGAAATCGAACCACGGACCTCTCTGTTACGCGTCGAGCGTGCTGACAACTACACCACGAAGGCATGCGAAGAAGGCGGGAGAAATACCTTACAATTTAACTTGCTAATTTTAATTTTTTTACAGTATTTCTCATATCTTTCAATAGTTAGTTTTTAATGTACCTAATATTTTTTCTCTCTTGTTTTATTAAACATATTTCTATGCGTATCTACATACACTGGTTATCATTAATTAAGGAAAAGTCACAAAAATCACGATTACTCAAAACGTTAAATGTAGAATTTAAAGAAACTGACTCACAATATACAACACATAGTAAGGTATAAAATAACATGAAAATAAATTACCAGACGATTATGGTGCTAAATTAGCATATGAATAAAATGCATAAATCCGATGTGTCTGTTTGGTGTAGGAAAATTCCCTTCAATATGGAACATGATCTCCCCTACAAGCAATACAGCAATGTGTGATGCTGCCAATTATGCGGTCTATCAGTTCCGTAGGAAGTGAGAGCCATTGATTTTGCACACTTGCAAACGTGGGAGCAAGAGTACTAAAGTTCCAAAGCAGTTGCAAGAGTCTGAAGATGAGGACTGAGAGCAGCTATACGTCTGCCTTAAGCATCCCATTTATGCTCGATAAGATTCAGGCCCGATGATCGACCTGTCCACTTCATGCGCTCAACTGTTTGCTAATCGAGATAATCATCCACAATGCGACCCCTGTAAGGGTCCTTGTCGTCCTGTAGTAGGAAATCATCACCTACTGCCCCAGCATAAGGGCGCACATAAACATCAAGAATTTCAGTTCTATAGTACTGAGCATTCATGGGTCCATGGGAAAAGACATGGAGGTCTGTGCGTCCACCCAAAAACATACCACCGCTAACAAAGACACTGCATCCTCTACATGCATCTCTTTCAAGGATGTTTGATGGATGATAACGGGTTCCAGGTTCGCTCCAAATTAAATAACGCCTACTATCGCTTTGGAGGCTAAACCTGAACTCATCCGTAAAGAGAACAGCCTTCCATTGATCAGTCATCTAGTAGACATGTTGACATGCCCACCTCACCTATGACGGGACGTGAACGGTACGCAAATGACTGGTCGCCTCGCGTAAAGACCTCCTTCGTGAAGTCTTTTACGCACAGTTAATGTTGGCACCAACCTTCCAGTAGCTGCAGCAAGGGAGGGTCGGAGTTATGGTTCTATTCCTTCGTACGCATAACAGCAAATATCGGTCATCAGCGCTCGTCGTAGTGGTTGGCCGTCGCTGGCTGAATTTCCTGGATGCCGAATCTGTGGTTAGAAATTATTGCCTTCACATTCAGCCATCTGACCACTTCTGTCTGATTTTGTCCTGCCTCTAGTTTCCCAATAACTCTCGATCGCAGTTCTTCGGGCAAACGATACTTGGCGTCATTGTTAGGATTTGACTATCCCAGATTTCTTATCTCAGCATCACAGCGAAATTTACAGGCTTGCTCTCAACATGTTATTTTATACTAGTTGTCGATAACGTATTCCGATTGCAGCGCCACTAATTTGCATTCGGCAATTTTACACAGCAACTCTTATTTGACAACATATTCAAATTTTACATGAATTGGCTTATTTTTTAACGATTTATCGCTTTTTTGTAATTTTTCGTCAATTTTTGGAAACCAGTGTAGAATACTATGCATTTTTGGCACAGATTTTACTGAAGTTAAAATTAAATCGAATTTCCTGCTACCTTTATTTTCGGCTTATCAAAATTTGACTGCAATAATATTTGCAATACATACTTTCTTGAAATAAATTTAACTTTCTCCTTCAATATAAAAACTTTTTTTCTTCTGCAGCTACAAGCACTACAGGAGGTTTCTTCAACCCTGTCTTAGCTACTGCATTGACCCTGGGCTGTAAAGGCAATACTTTAGTGGAACATATCGTTGTATACTGGATTGGCTCACTTGTTGGGGGGTTTATTGGCCGATATTTATTTGAAATGCGTCTTAGCTCAAGAAAAATAAAAGAGCTGTAATAATGACGAAAAGCACACAAATGAGAACAAGATGTTGCTCAAATATTTTTTTCTGACTGAGTGTGCCTAATGTAAGTAAGACATCCCATTGTTAAAGAAAGTGTGTTTTCTATTTTCAGGCCTCAAAGTAGACATAACTGGATGCCCTTAATGATTAAATAAAGCGGTAAAACGTTACTTATACCCTTTTCACTCACAAAATGCAATGGAGAACTAAGAATTATTTCTCTCCATAACGAAAGAATATAACCTATATTGTCACGCAGGTGTGAATCTTATTTGTAAAAATATGCGTGCTGGTGATATTATTTCAAGCATATGTCTTGTGTCAATATTTATTGTCTCTTCAATTTCATACCTTAAAGTGGTATTTATTATATCAAAGTATCTGCTACATTCGGCATGAATATGAAAAGTAATAGATAAAAAAGGTCTTTAATCTTGTAAATTTGCAAATGAAAGTATTTCCAAAATGAAGTGCGAATATTTCTCTTAAACATTACTCTTTCATTTTTTAACATGGACACCAGTGACTGCTACACCTTTTACCAAACGTGTGATCCACTTTTTCATTCTATTTATAAAGAAGGTCTGTAGTTTGAGCCATATGCGCTCAAAATATTTGACTTCCGTATTAAATGAAAAACGCTGATTTTTTAAACACGTCTTTTAAGTTTCGAGACAATCAAAAATTTAACGATGCAAAACCTGGACTGCAAGAGGCATGTGGAACAAGTGTGAATTCAGTGCTTCAAAATTACTTCCAATGTTTGCTGACTGTAGTACGACCTTACTTTGTGTTGATTGGGGGGGGGGACTTTTTTAAGCTGATTCTATGGATACGCTGTTGTTCTAATACTCGTAAGATTTCACAAGACCTTTCGATGTGAATCGTCGCTTTGTTACTCAAAAGTTCCCTGTAAATCCCTTTTTCTTATTTTAAAAATTTGTGAGCATTTCTTTATGTGCTGAGTGAACTCTTCTGCATTTCTTAACATTAAAAGGACCTACGTGACGATATTCCATAGATTGCCTTTTTTCACATTCTTAGAGCGATCATCATAATCTGCCATCATACATTTATGAATTTCGAGCTGTATGCAACCTTCTAGTGTCAAACCTGTGTTACTGGTCGTTACTTTCTATACAGCACAGAGGTATCAATCAATGAGGTTAAACAATGAAATGAAACTAAGCTCATTTGCACCTCATAGTTGCAGTTACTAAAACAGGTGCACGCAGTTAAATAATGAAATTAAACTAAGCTCATTTACATCTGATAGTTACAGTTACCAAGCAGGTGTATGCAATTGTCTACACCAGTCGCCAGGGACGATGTGTAGTAGACCTTATTTATTATATATGTTCTGCATAAGTTATCAAATTATTGAACTAAATTAAGCCAAAAAGGGATAACCAGTCAATCATTTGTTTGTCCTTTTTGAAAAATGATTTTTGTAATTTAGTTCAACAAATTTCTCTAGCATCGAGGGCAATGCTCATCTCATGCTTATGAAAAAGAATGAGCAACGAAACAAAATAATTTCCTTAAATCGCGTGTTCGTTCCGCTAAAGAAGATCCATATTGCATTACATCCGTACCACTACCAAGTATGTGGCTTTCACGTGAAAAGTCACATTATGCTTATAATGATAAAAAAATATTACATTTATGTACAGTAAGACAAATATACCTTTTCATATTACTGCTACATTGGAAGCAATGTAAACAAATCTATTTTGTTAATTAATAGATATAAATTAGTTTAATAAATTTCCTTACAAATGTCTTTTGTCAATGTCTTTTACAGTCAATTTAAGAATTTGCACAATGAAAAGCGTAGGAATTTGAAGGTACTTTGAAAATAAAATGCATGCAAACATGAATATTTAAATTTGCGCATAATTTTTTCTTGGTGTAAAATGAAATAAAATGTTTGTAAATTAATTTTATAAAGAAAAACAAACGATATAATAAAGATATTTCGTATATATGTGTACAGTTTTTTTAATATTCCCTCAGTCATAATCAGTCACTTCACAGAGAGTGGCGTACACGAAGAACTTGCGTTTTACTTCCATTTTCCTTTACATATTGTTTTACGCATTTTTTAGCTTGACCTTTCGAAACTATTATAAAGGAACCCCGCGGTGCGCTAGTAACAAAAGCAGATTTCTCCGGAATGAAGAAGGGTTCGAATTCAAGGATGGATGTTGGAGACTATCGCATCACCTCCTAATAACAGCGTATAAAATCTGTCATCTAAAAAAACTCTTCTAATCGTTGGTAAGACATGAGCAGCAAATTAGACTTTCGGATACTATTACTGAGGTTTCTTGATCTAAAGATCATATCTATCTAACGATCTTGATCTAACGAGGAATATCAATGCATATAATATGTGATACACTCGCACATTGTACCGATTGTCTGTAACTAACAACAGATGACTCATTTCTTCCGCCCATTATAATTATTCATCACAGCGTACATTCTTAAATATTGAAATAATTGATTTGTAAAGTTGTGAAATAATCTCACAGTTCCGCAAAATAGATAATTTTTAAAATTATTTTATAATTCTAACTGAAATTTCGGATAATAAAATTCATTTATTAGAAGTGAGCGTTCAACAAATTACGATAACATTTGTAATATTCGTTAAGCCAAAGTTTTGCTCAAGTAGTACTCAGAAAACGGACAAAGGTCAGGTAGTAGTCTGATCTCTCTTAACTTCACCCTCAGTGAGCTGCTGAAAGCTAGCAAAAGGGATCTGTAATCATGCATCTCACAAAATAGCATTCAACGAGTGAACAAACATTGATGCAAGTTTGAGTTACCATAGGTGGTATTCCATAGCTTTCAGTAAATATATGATCAAGTGAGTGTGAGAGTCACTGCATATGTCTCACTTTTTCACCTCTAAATAATTACTATTAATTCAAGCTCAGGAAGACTGTCAAAAGAAAAAAAAAGATTCAAGCATTTTATATGGTAACTCTTTAATTAGCATTTCATACGGTAACTCTTTTAATTAGAAATTTCTTTTTAATTTAAAAGACTTAAGAACACTAGTATTTCGCTTTAGGTTTGAAATTAAGAAAATAATTGTTACCATTACTTCAAAAATTTATTTCTCACTTTTAAGGCTGTTTTCATCTGCTCAGTTATTAATTTAAAATTTACTATAAACACACTCTTAAAAATTACATTCGCGCTCAAAGAAGGAACTACGCTTCAACCCATGGAAATAGTCAGAAGATGGCTGGTAGCCCTGGAATTCTTCAGTTTTTCAATATTCATATAAAATGCGCACATTCAGCGAAAGTGTCCTTGCATGCAAGCATTGGAAGAAATTCCGTATGACACCTGAACATCGAAAAACCGTGAAATAAAATCTCCGAAGAGGGTATTCATAAATTCGAAAAGTAAAACGAGTAGCTCCTCTCTACTGTTTAACGCGAAGTATTACAGAATATTGAGTGAAAGATATAGAATAAACATGGCATCAGAATGAAAATCATTACTGCAAAATTAAGTAGAAGAAATCAAAAAGATGAAAATAAAATAAAATGGGATAAAATGAATGTAAAGTAAGATGCAAATATTTTTTTTAAAAAGTTTAACACGTGATAAGAATGCAAGATATGTATGGTGATTGATTCAAAAATATCAGGCAAAAATGTAAAAGCATGTAGAGGACACCGAAATAAGCAGATTTTGTAAGGAGCTCATGTGCTAAAATGAGGTGCTGTTATATATAATATAAGACGCTGTTGAGCGTTAGGTAATGCGCTCTCTTATTGTCATTCCCTGTGTTGAATTCGAGAGATATAAACTGCTACGCGACCATGAAGCTCACTGATGTACATTTCATCAATAGGGGCAGTGGATAGAAATGGAGCAACTATTTAAAGGAGGTCCAGAGAACGATTTCCAAGCATCTCCTCAGAGCAGCTACTCCGTTTCTGTTGGTAGTCACATTTTAATTTCATAAGGGTCAATTCGAATACAAGTTTTCTCTGTGAAGAATACCTTTTTTCTTGAAAAAGCAGAATAACCGCTTGTCATTTTTCGGCAGATCTCAAATTTTGAAATCTAGTTGCAGTAACAAAACGAAACAAAAAAAAAAAGCTAAATAAAATGAATTAATGATTAAGGAAGAAAAACATTTACTTGTGCGAGCGTTGATTTTTAAAGACAATATTCGCCAGGAGTGTAGCCAAACAAAATTGACGACACCTTGAAGACTAGGCAATACGCTAAAGATTGTGCCAAGTAGTATAAGTTTAAGAGTTAAGTCCCAGTTTTTCATCAAATCCGTTATTTTAAAATTTGGCACGGAATTTACGACATTGGATTTTTCCAAGAGATGAAGATGCGGTTATTCTGTTTGTTCAATAAACAGATGCTCTTCATGAAGAAAGGCTATCTTCGAATAACTACCCTATGAAATTACAATGCGAATCATAATCATAATCTGCAACCTGTAGAGTCACTTTGTAAGGTTTTAGTCAAACTAACAAAGATTTATTTTAATTTAAATCTTTCTATCTCTTCTCTGTTTCAACTTCCCGTCAGAAGAAGCGCGCGTTTTCAGCTTATGCTAATTTGAAGTAGAGCCAAGTACTATTTAAACCAGAGGTAGAAACCTCTTAGCGTGAGAGAGCTTTTAGTCTCAGATCACGGTTATTCTGTTCGACGTTCGCCTGACCAGCTAGCAGCTAAAATTATAAGCCATAGTGCTTACTACGTGATTGCTTATTGGAATAAATTGAAGTGCGCTAGTATTAGTATCTCTTGCTACGCACCATTTAGTTAGAGGCCAACTCCGCGATTTAGCTCTGTGAGCAAGGATTTAATTAAATTTATATTTAGCTTAGTTTAAATTTATCTGATTGTTAAGTTAGGCCCAAGTGTGGTCTTTCACTTTCTATATCCCTCCCGAGTTGGGAAGTGTGTAAATAATATTGATTTAATAAAAGAGTATTTTAAATCCCTTTCAAGTGCAGTTATTCTTCAGCACAGTATCTACACCAGAACACAGCTGATTTCAACTCCCTGTTCCAGATCAGGACTTTAAGGAGTTACTTCAAAATGTTTGTAAAGCACATGCACAGAACACTTAGTCCTGACAACTTATGTCAGGAAACTGAAGAAATGAACAGTGTCCTCTCCGGGACTTGAACCCTGGACCTCTCGAATACGCACCGAGTGGGCTACGGTTACACTACAAAGACATGCAGAAAAGAGGGGGAAAATACCTTATAAGCCTTCTCCCATAGCTATAAAGAAGATGTTCGAACACAAACCTAATTTTCTAGATCACCCATTCCTTTCGTCACTGCCTCGTGATTAATTTACTTATGGTGCTATTAGTCAACGTCTGTTCAGTTTTTCGAACCAAATCTTAATTCACATCAATCACAAGGTTTGACTTTAGTAATTACGTACAATTCCCTTTTTCTCAACATTTTCCTAGCTTTAAAATCGATGGATGCAACAAATTGTCAAAAATAGAGAACACTATGCACAAAACAAAAACAAAATTGTACACCGCGTTCTTTCCCCAAAATGGGGTTTGGAAGGACTTTTTCGGGAAATTGGAGAATGTTTCTTGTTGCTTTTCGACCCACCAGCAGCCGAGCGGTAAAATCCCTAACATAGGTAGTTCTCCTCAGGAATAAATCCCCACAAATATACTCTCTACATAAGAGTTATCGAGGTTTACCTATGTGTAAAACGAATACCAGCCAGTTTTCCATAGAAAGAACTCCGTAAAGGCATCTCTTCCCTTAAATAGATAGCTCTCATGTACTTTGCAGTAACCCGCATAATATAGTTATTGCTGTTTCCGGGCCGTCCTCTTTCGTCTAGTATGCGGGAAAAAGAAAATGCGGGTGATAGAACTAAGCCAGTATGCACCAAGATGACGCCAGAATGCGTGATATTACTTTAACGAAAACACACAGGTTGTTCGAACATGGTTTTCATTTGTGAAGAACGGAAATTTTTCAGTGGATGAATATTCATCATGAAACGAAAAGTTGATTCGCAGAAAACATATCCCAGAAACTTCTCCAGTGTCATACTATACCTTTATATTACAAACTTATTCATTTATCGAAAAACCGTTAATCTTTCTGCTTTTCCTGTTGCCACAGTTAACATCGATCAATTGTTATAGACTTGTTTAATAAACACAATATATGAGTCTCGATGGATATTTGCATTAATTTCCATTCATCGGAACATCCGAATAAAGGCTGTAGAAATTGTTAATAAATTTACTTATATGCCCAACTGTGGCAGAGTGAATAAGACCGCTACGCACTGGTAATTCAATCCGCGTTCGAATCCCGGCGCTTTTCCCCTGAGTAATGGGAATAAGAACAAGTTTCCCTAAAAATTCCCTTTGGAAGTGTTCCACCGCTGATAATTGCCGAGTGCATTATCACAATCCAATGACAAAACCAAATTGTCAGTACATTAAGGCGTCCAAATTTTGTTCTGTAGGTCAGACGAATAATTAATAACATAAATAAGTAGTCGAAAATCAAATAATTAAAACAAACAATGGTGAACTTCATGTGTTATAGGAAGGTTTAGTTCATGAAGTTACACTTAAACAATTCTAAATATTAGCCCAATCAAGATTCGAGTAATAGAACTGTATGCCCGGAACAAATACTTTCAAGGCCTCCTTCAAATTTTTTCAGCATTGTAGATGCCAATTATGCAAATTATACTGCACGTGAAGTACATTTCATAAAACAACCTTATAATTCAACATTTTTCATTCACATAAGCCCCCCTCTAACAAAGTATTTTACCTTTTTTATGTTTATGCATTTGATTTAATTTGTGTTGTATAAAATATAAACTTGCACCCTCAAAACTAGAAATTTTTTTTTTTCTGAGACGAACTGAAAAAGAAAAAGGGAAGAGCCTAAAAAAATTCTTAAATTCAGTTTGCTACAAATTTTAATTGAAATATAGAGATATGGCTAAATTAATACAATTAAATTGCTTATTAGATCAATACTCAAATATATGAATAAATTATTATTTATTTATTAACTAATACTGGCTTTTGGCTTTCAAACCATCTGCAGTCTTGTTTCTCAGTACCTCTGAGAGGTAGATTTAAAACCATTAAGTGCATAGCATATGTTTAAATGTTCTTCGTCCCTAAGTTGTCCAGAGTTACAAAAAGACTAATGCAAAAGCGAAGAACAATTGAGGCAATCACGCCAATTCAAAATACGGAATGATGCCACATAAGAAGAATCTGGGATGAATTAAATATAGAATTTCAAAATTAATCATTTTTCAAACATAAATAAAATGATTTCTTCTGTGGGTCCTTCTGCAGTTTTACGTCCAGCCCATCTTAAAAATTAAGTTTGAAATTATGAATATTTAAAGTTATTTTAAACAAAGGCTGTATGTCTAACTTTTGAAGAAAGGTATGAAATATTCAAATAGGATGTTGAACTTTTTATATCTGTTTCTAATTTTACACTTTTAAAACACAGAAATGGAAAAATATGCATAAATTTTATATAGCTGAAATACTATGGGACGATTTGGAGGTCATTCTGGAAGTGAAGGCCCGGTGCATGTGACTGTCGAGTAATTACTCCACCCTTACGTAGCTACAAGGCAAATATAGCAACAAATGTAACGAAATAATTTTCTTAATGCAGTTGGCATCACTGTTTATGTTTAGAATTAATTTTGTTTTAAAGAATAAGTTCGTAATGAATTTCAAAGGAAAATGCAGATTAATAATCAATCCATTCTCGACATTGTAGTGATGTACGGACGTGATGTTTGAAGATAAAGGTCAGTGAATTTGTAATACTGATTTTATTAATTTCAGATTCTATTAATATGGGAAATATTATTAAAAGAAGTATACCTGCTAAAGCAACGTTCACGAAACGTTACAGTTCATTCATAGCGTCTTTAAATGAAATATATTTAAAACTTGAGTAAATTGAAATTAAGTTTTCTTCTTTACAGAAAATTGCTACAGATCTGGCTGAATTGGATGGTAAAATTTGTACTGTTTTAATAGATGCCAAATTTGAATATTTTCATGTTGAATACGAGAAAATTGAAGAATATCGAGACAAATTAGATGTAGCTTGCATTCGTACTAAAGCAAGTCTTGATGAACTTTCAAAATTTTGTGACTCGTTGGCGACGAATACAGGTGAAAAAATAAATTAAATCTCCCCAAAATAGACTTGGTTAAATTTAGTCGGGAAGTGAAAGACTGGTTCACATTTTGGACTCCGTTCAGTTGAATTCATGATGATGAGTCAATTGGTTACGAAGTTAAATTTCCGTATCTCATCCAATGTATGACAATTGGCAGTACAGCCCGAGAATTGTACACTGGTGTGCAAAAGTTAAGGACGAGACGGTTTTTTCAATATAACTTTGTACAAAAGCTTTCCAAATCAACACATTTAATACCGTAAGATCCCCAATACGTAAGGACATGAGTAATGTAAGCAACACTTACTAAAAGATAAATCAGAGGGATAAAAAAGCTTTCCGGTCTTTAATAGGGAATATGATCTCCCCTGACTGCTAGGCAGGTTTCACATCATTTGTGCATGCTGGATATGTGTTTGTTAATGAGCTGTTGAGACACTGCTGCTCGTTCCTCTTGTAGCACCAATCGCAGTTTCGGAATCGTTACTGGCGATAAGTTACGTGCTGCCACGGGTCTCCCTAGTAAGTTCCGTACATGCTTGACGGAATTTAGATCCAGAGACCTTGCCGACCAATCCATGTGTTCAATATCTTCACTCTCCAACAGCTCTTCGACAGTAACTGTGCGATGAGGTGGAGCGTTTTCGTCCATGAAGAGGAACTGAGAACCCATAGCCCTTGTGAAAAGACGCATGTAAAGAAGAAGAACCTCGTTACAATAGCAGTCCCAGGTGACGAACCTACCTCCTTGGGAGATATGAAGGTCGGTCCGACTACCAAGCATTATGTCTGCTCGAACGAGAACTCCGCGATTTCTGTCCCGACAGCTAGTGATCTAATGGCAGATACTAAAGCTACGGAACCTGCTTGGGTATTTTGCGGCAAAATACATTATTTCCAAGATAGCTTTAAAGACCAAAAAACATCTTTTGAGGAAAAAAGGATATTTTAAGGAAGAACAAAGCCTGTTTTACATGTATTAGAATCGGGCATCGTTCAAAAAATTACAAGTTCGATGTATAACTCGTGAAAAGAAACATTGAACTATAGTACGTCTTGAATAGTGTAATGTTGGTAAGAAAATTAATTCTGAGACTTCTCGGGTTTATGAAAATGTAACGGTGTCTAACCAAAGGAAAACAGAAATTCTGCTTATGTCTATTGAAGCAAAAGGGAAGAGAAAAAACTGTAAGATATTTATTTGACACGAGATCACAGAGGTCGTATATTCTTAAATCCACCATAAACCAAATGAGGGCGACTGCTCAACGAAGTGAAGATTTAACACATGCTGTGTCTGGGGGTATTAGCTCTAGGAAGTAACATAAATGCTATAAAATATGGGTGACTAATTTAAAGAAGAATTACTGTTGTGAAATCCAAATTCTGGAAAAGCAAGTTATCTGTGGGAACATTCCTAGTGTTCAAGAAGGACCTAGATGATTGAATTACTGGATAAAGGTGTCAGTCTTCGTCAGAAAAAGACTCACTAGCTATAGAACTTTTAATTAGAGCTCACTGTGCTAGTAGTGTTAACATAGAAAACGTTTTCTACTTACTAGCATGTCTTGTTGCAGTACAGCCACTACTCGGCTGGATTGTTATGGGCAAGATAAATAATGTCATTTCGTCTTTGATAACCAGTATGCTAATACACAGCAATAATTTAGAGAATTTACGGAAATTAGATGCTTTATGTATAACTGATCCCAGTAAAAGTAAGGCTAGTGTAAAACTTGAAATTGTTGTACTGGATCATATTTATAGGACCTTGAGAAAAAATTATGATGGTAGATATGAAGTCAGTTTGCCATAGATTAATGATCAGGATAATATACCAGTCAATACTGCTGAAAACAGATTGCTCTTAACCGCAAAGAAACTTAAACTAGAAGAAATCTCTGAAGACTATAATGCGGTAATCATAGATTGGTTACAAACGGAAGTGGTCGAAAAAGGGCCAAATAATGAAGGAGAGGGGAAAATACGCTGCCTTCCTCATCGACCAGTTTTCAAAGAAAATTTCGAGATATGGTACGACCCATTCAGAAAGATTTCCCCCTAGAGTTATCTTCTTCAGTTGGAAAGTCTCCAAAAGAAGAAGGGAAACATTCTTTGCCTGATCAATCTCTTCCTGCCTCACCAATGAACCAAATTACTGTCGTGACGAGAAGCAGAAAGACTATTAAGTTATCTTCTAGATTTCTGAAATGAACTTTTAAACTGAAATATTATTTTGAACTGAGAAATTTATTGCACATTTTGATTGCTAATTCTATATTGTTTATCAAAAGGTGAGAAGATTATCGCGTAATTACTCCACATTTAGGTAGCCACAAAGCAAATCTGGCAACATATGTAACGAAATAATTTATTTGATGCAATTGGCATCACTGTTTATGTTTAGAATGAATTTTGTTTTAAAGAATAAATTCGTAATAAATTTCTAATGAGAAAGTAGATTAATAGCAATCTATCCACTTTCAACATGTGATCGCGTTGTCCCTGCGGAAATCAGGAACTGTACATAGGAACCAATCAGAGGGTCGCAAAATAATTTTAAGTAAATGTAGCAGTTTCTCAAGAATTTGCTTCATATCAATAGTTATTAATTATTATTGCCCCAAATTTTTACTTAGACTGCTCTTAAAAATAAGTTCTGTTAGGGCTACTTGGCTAACTGTTACCATCTAAATGTCAGCGAATTACTGTCCTGACTGCAGTCAGCCTACATGAGTACGGATTAAAATTCAATAAATTATTTGACAATTCCTAGTGGATTACAACTAAATTGAGAATTTACAAAATTAAAAGCTGTTTACGGAACTTTGAGGCCAAGAATCGTTAACGAATTTGATGGCTGCACTAAAAGGAGGAAAATGCCCTCACACATTTTTTAGATGAAAAATGAATATCAATGCATTTATTGCATAAAACAAACAAACAGCCTTGGCCAAAAACTCAAAATTTCAAGAGCGAAATAAAATTTAATGAGCACATGGAACTAATTCCATTAACAAAATCTGCGGTTTTACTGGTGAAATAAATTATTCATTGTTCATTCGTTATTATTATTAAATTGTGATTCAGTAATAAAAAAATGCTAAAGCTCCACTTACTGCTGAGTAGAACGGTGCAACACCGGAGTACCTAGGTGCACCCACCTAACCTCCATCGAAGAATATTCGCTTTTGAATTTATCAAGGCGAACTAAAAAAGAAGATTCTAACAGTAATTACAAAAATCCCGAAGTTGAAGATATATAATAACATTCACAAGAAAAGCCTGGAAATTAGTCATGGCTGTCGAGCTAAAGACGTGAGACTACGAAGCATGGTATGTAAAAGACAGTTACGAGAATATAAAGCACGTAATAAAAGTAAGAAAACATATATAAAACAAAACTAAAAATACATAAGTTGCGAGTAAACACAAAGCTACCAAAATTCCCATAGATTAAAAATTAATGCACACAGAAAATATTAAACTTTCAGCACAATATCACTCAGACTTAGTTTCCGCTTACACCAGATAAACTTCCGCTAAATATGTTCTCCGGAAAATTCACAAAAATTTTGTCAGTAGAAGTAGGAATAGCACGAACATCATCAATACGGCCAGTTATTGTTTTAATTATATCGAACATGGTATTGAATAGTGACTAAAAATCTTATTTATTTTGTGAATGATCTTCATAAAAAGCTGCAGAGATGTTATTTGTGAAAATTTTCTTTTTAGCATTTCTATTTTTTTTTCATTTTCTCTTTTGAGCGGCGGCAATGAAGTCCGCTCATTTACATGAATGGTTTTATTAGATTTATCTGTATTTGCTTCCCAACTGGGCAACTCTTATGAGTGACAAGTATTTCAGAATTACGAACTTCTACTTGATTGTTGGCGGAAACATACTCTCCACGTGGCTCAGATCGAGTTTCATTAGCATCCTTGTAACTACTGGGTTTCTTTTTCATATTAGTGGCATTTTAACACATCTCAGAGCCAGTTTACGATCGTCCAAAGAGTGGAAGAAATGTTGTGGCACTGAGCCATACCACTTTTGTACTTATATGGTTCGACTTTAATATCAAAAGAAAAAGTTACTGATATCATAAATTTTCTCACTTCCTGAACCATTGGCTATATGAACCTGAAATAGAGACAATGGAGACCTAGTTTAAAATATATGCATTTGATTAACCATAATGATGTTGAATCCATCGGCAAACAACTCTTCTTAAATTTTGTCTGTGGTGCAGTCGGAAGGCAGACCCTGTAAAACTACCTTCATTGGCTTTAGTGCACTGGTGAAATAAATTAAGAAAATTTGCATATTGTATCGAATTTCATGAAAAGAACTGAACTGGAGGAAAAACCACTGCTTCTAGATAAAAATGCAAATCTTGTACGGCAAATACGTAAGCTTACACGTGTGTGTAGGCGGAACCGGCAGAAACACAGGCTTTATAAGAGCGTGGAGGGTAAGACGAATTGCGTTCGCTAGCATACCTCGGCGAATTTCTTGGTGTTATCTTGCAGCAATCGGTTAAATTCACATCGGAACAGTAAAAATGAGTAACCACCAACGTTTGGATGATGGAATGAGGCGGCGAATGTGAGGATGCTAGAGGCAGGCCAGTCGCAAGTCCAGATATGCAGAGAGTTTAATTTAACGCCGAGCATCGTGTGTAACCTATGGAAACAATTCCAGGATACTGGATCCATCGAGAGAAAGCCTGAGCAACGTCGTCCAAGAGCCATGACGGCCAGAGAAGATCGCTATTTGTCCCTTTTAACGAGGCGTAACAGAAGGGCTACAGTTTCTCAGGTCTCTCGGAACCTGTATGCAGCCACAGAAACCCGTGTAACAAGGGTGACTGTTTCCAAAAGACTGAATGAGAGAGGATTGTTTGCCAGAAGACCGGATGTTTGGGTCCCGCTCACGTCTACGGACAGGAGAGTTCGATTAGCATAGTGTAACAGCATAGCGATTGGAGAACGGAGCAATGGGCGACCGTTCTGTTCACCGATGAGTACCGTTTTAGCCTAAACACCGATTCTCGCCGTACTTTCATATGGGGAGAGCCAGGGACCCGCTACCTACCCTCCAATGTCCGCGAAATCAACAATTATGGCGGTGGTGGTGTAATGGTCTGGACAGGCATCATGTTGGATGACCACGTCTTTGACAGAGGCTCTGTGACTGGTACGAGGTATAGGAATGAGGTCTTGGAGCTCTATGTTCGCCTTTTCCGGGGTGCAGTGGGCCCCGAGTTCATCTTACAGGACGACAACGCGAGGCCACACAGAGTTCTTCTGGTCGACGAATTTCTCGACAGTTAGGATAATTGCCGGATGGATTGGCCAGCTAGGTCTCCAGACCTCAACCCTATAGAGCATGTCTGGGACGCTCTGGAGAGGGCAATTCCAACCCGCAACAACCCTCCCAGAACCATCCAGAAACTGAAAACAGCGTTGCTAAAGGAGTAGGACCAATTACCACAGGCACTGATAAACTGCCTTATTTCCAGAATGGCATCAAGCTGGAAGGCCTGTATGGCTGTAAGCGGGGACCATACCCTTACTAACCCATTTCTTTTGTGTCTTCTGCAAGCGCTGTTTCAGACCTTCAGACTCCCATTAGTGTTACACACGAACATGTGTGTCTATCATAACTGATGAATGTTTATTTTGTTTGTATTATATCAACCTATGTTCACACCAAATTTGATTAAAATCTGTCCAGTAGGTCTGGAGATCGTTGATCAAATATGAAAATTCTCTTAATTTGTTTCACCAGTGTATTTTGGCATGTAATACATAATGTCGGATAAGAATTCTTCAGAAATTCTAGCAGTGAAAGCCACAATTAGTTCCTCACCGAGTTTTGGGTAAATCGCGGGCCAGGGGGCATTTGCAGAATTTTCACCACCACTATTTTCAGTACAAACAGCATTCATATTACTATTACTTTCACTATTATCAAGAGTTTCATATTTGTTAGATGTTTAAACATTCATATTATTCTTAAGGATGCTTTTGTGTATATCTGCCTAGACGGCCGGACGGTCTTCCCAGGAGAAGTAAATCCGTCCGAGCCCGTGTTTGTTTCGAACTGATTTTAGTTTTAGTGGAGGAGTTAAATTTACCTACATCTGCACCATATTTGACAATATCAGAAAAAGCACATCTTTAGACATACCAGGTTCACTAGCACAAATAGATATAATAACAGGTTTCCTAACATTATCAACATATATTTTGCCTAGTACAAAACTTTCCTTATCATTGGAATTAGATGCATTAGCATAAACTACATTACAACCAACAATATGATTATTGCGTGCCTTATAAATTTCGCCCTTACCTTTCAAATTGTTGAATCTGGCCTCCATCTCCTTAATTTGTCCTTTGACGTAAGTCGAAAAAGATGCAGTCCACTCCGGGATTAACTATGAGAAAAGATTCACACGCATCACGAAGTTTTTCTGCTAAGTCCAACGAGTGTTTAAGAAAATTTACCGCATTGATGAAATCAACGTGACCAAACTCATTTTTGGTAGCAAGTCTATTAGAATATCATCCATGTCCGTAGAAGCCATTTCTAAGTCACTACACGAGTCTCCTCTTACTTCGAGTTCCAGCAGAATCACGACTTCTTTCAGAAGTCCTGGAGGTGATCGCCCTTTAACCTAATGAGCTCCTTCACTCACTATTACTAGGTGAGCCCAGCTGTATTTTACAAGGAGGGAGGATTCGCAGTTTTCTCCACTATCGGAGAATGAAATCTTACCTAACAAGCGGAGTCCATGTTTGTAATGTCAAAACATTGCATTAAGGCAGGGAAACGTACGTGTTTCTAAGCCGTTCCGTGCATATATTTTCCATTAAAAATATGTTAAATTTATAATGAAATGCCTCGCTATTGTTAAATTTTTGTTATAAAGTAATAAATATGATATCCATAATTTACTATGTACAGAAAATTATTAAGAAATAGTGCGAAATCTAAATGCACGTGTATAATATTAAAGCCTTTAAAAATGACGTTTCTGCATACTTCAAGAATTTGTTTAGGTTTTTTTAAAAACCTGTTGGGTGTAATTTCTAATTTTTTCTTTAAAAAGTGATATTTCCGATTTATTCAAAATATTATAATTTATTAAAGAATCATTTCCTATACAAATGTTTAAGAGATAGGAAAGAAAATTATTTTATTTTAGTATTCTTAATACTTCAGCTTTAAGTTGTAATACACTAAAAGAGAAATTCACATACTTTTTATTGACTATAGCAGTTGTTCAAATAGCTAATTTCAAGAGACTGTACCTGGTTTCAAATAGTATTTCATTTTTTTTCTTTTTTTAAAGCATTTATTGACATACTTAAAAAGTTTAAATAGTTCTTAATTTCAATTAAAAACACATTTTGTCTTTGTCTGATATTGAACAGAAAATGCAACAGCGTAAAAGATCATGCTCATTCTTATTAAAATAACAGCAGTACATAGAATACCGCAATACAGCTGTTCCTAATAGATTACAAAGGTATCTAAACATGTTTATAAAAAATAAATTATATTCAGTTATAGTTCGAATACACCCTTGGCCATTAAAGTAAAAAAAAATTATATTTTTTTAGATATAAGACAATTAAGAAGAAAACTATAAAAAAGTGAATAAATATCCTAATAATTTTACGTACAAAATAATAAGTCTTCAGAAAAAAAAAAACATAAATCAGTAAATTTATAGCATTCTGAAGCAAATTCCTTTCATTGATTTAGAAACATTTATAACACTTTCTTCTTCATAAGATACATAAGTATAATAAGTACATAAGTATAATAAGATATTCATTATAAATATATTTAACATTTCTGGAAATATGCAACCAAGTTTTTTTTAGCATCAAGTTATTTACTGAACCTTACATACATACAAAATTTAATTTTTGATGTAATAAGCAAATGGATAAACATGACAATTATTTTGGCTTACCTTTTAATAATTCTAGGGCATACAAAATTGAAAATTATTTCAACATATTCCGAGATGTATATTTTGGACAGAAATAAACTATAAAAAAAATACAAACTTACAAACCTTTCTGCTTTCACATCCAATGGTATTTCAGCTTATATGTACAAAAACAGAGGCATAATCGTTTCCACAAACTATATATCACATGTATTAACGTATGTTTTATTTCACTGCCCTTTGAATAAAATTGGTTTTGTGTATATCTGTCGGACAGATTTAGCAGTATTTATTTTATCCCCCCCCAATATACATATATTACACAGAGGTAATTTTCTATAACTGCCTTTACTAAATGGATTACGTGATGAAAAATCTTGGAATAACAGACTTCCTTGCACAAGTCACAGCAGTAGTAGTAACATGGCTGCCAAGACTCACGGTTTGAGTTGAACCTTCTCACTTTCTATTCAAACTGCCTTTGTATTTTACTACTGGTCCTACGCGATTATTATTGTTCTTAGTATTACTTTTACTTACTGGTTTTAACTGTTGGAAAGCAGTACAAATTTAAATCTGAAGCTTTGATTATTTTTGGAAGCTAACAGCATGTAGAAATAAAGCCTATTTTCCTTGAGATCTAGCTTCATAAAATTAAAGTTTTAGAATTTTGTAAAAGAACGCAATGTCTCGTTGCGAAACAAAAATAATTTTACGTTATTAAATGCGCTAGAAAGCGGGCGTTGCTTTACATAGAAAAATAGGTAGTTCTTGTTCGGCAGCATTCAATGTTTTGAATAAACAGGCGAAGGAATTCTGATAGTCGGGGGGAATGCAACTGGTAGTTAGCCGCAAATACTTTCATGTGTTCCAGTATGCATTTTAAGTGAGGATGTTGTCCTGTCATCTTCATGTGTAAGGTTGAACTAAAGAAATGGGTGAACGAATTGAAATAGTCTTAAAAGGTGGACAACCGTGGGGATTTCGTGTTCATGGCAATAGAGAAAACAGGTCTTTTGTGATTATTGATGAAGTAATTAATGCTTTTATTTATAATTTCATAAGTCTCCCAAAATTTGAAATGTTTACTCATCCTAAAATGATTCATAATATTACGAAAAAAAAATGTTTTCGATTAAAGTCTTTTTTTTTTATTATTATTTTAGATGCATTCCATTATTCAAAATTAATTTTTTTTAAGTTATAATAAATGGAATTTATTGACGAAGTTAAAA
This sequence comes from Stegodyphus mimosarum, assembly GCA_000611955.2. Taxonomy (NCBI): domain Eukaryota; kingdom Metazoa; phylum Arthropoda; class Arachnida; order Araneae; family Eresidae; genus Stegodyphus; species Stegodyphus mimosarum. The sequence continues at coordinate 667,841 of KK113021.1, read as the reverse complement.
ACAAAATTTGTTTGTACAGAAGCAAAATGATTTTCTTATCATATGCTAGACTTTAGTAGAATTCTGGAAATTTCTATTTTTAGCTATGCAGTAACTTTATTCATTAGATTTTAAAATGTGAATGGTTGGTCAATTATGGATTGCTGATGTAGTTTAGATATTGACATTTGAAAAAATGCAAGCTAAATTGCCAAATGAGGCTAAAATTGCTGAGAGACCGTATAGTATTTATGACTCTGTTAAAGTTTTACCAAATAACATAATTCTGGATGCTATTTGGAAATTTATATGTTAGGGCACCTAATAAATCAACTAATGGTGAAATCAGAGATGGACTACTAAATGAGTGTCAATAAAGAAAAGTGGAGAATAATTGGAATGGAAAGCACATTGAATTGAATGTATTAAATATCTGTGTAAAATTCCTGTGTTAGAAAGAAGCTACATATGAGCCCTATGAATAGAAATATGGGATTTTTTTTTCTAAAATAGATGTCCTTTATTTCTGGGAAAATGTTGTATGTACTAATAAAAGTAAACTCAATGTATTTTTATCTGATGAAATGATAATCGCTTGAAAAAGAAATTTTTTATAAATTCAGTTCAAAATATCTTTTAGGATTTAAATGTATGATGGGAAAAGGCACTGGCAATTATTAATGAACTAACAGATAACTAATGCTGGCTTAATTGTTATGACGAGAAATTTAAAGGGAAATAAATATTAATTTAAAATAGCAGGCAGTTATAAATTCCAACATAGTAATTCAAAATATGCTGGAGAACTTTACTGCATGTCCTGTGCTGTGTGTTAAAAAGAAAAAAATTCGAAAACACTATTCTGAAAGCAGGTATGATGAAAATGCCATGAATATGATAAAATATTGATGTCACTCTTAAAACCAACTCAGCAAGATAATTCTAAAAAATAAAAGGCTGTAGAATATTAACCTATATATGGAAGCATTATATTTATTTATTCCTTATTTTCAAATATTTATGAAGTATTTTGGGATCTTAATTTTTATATCTCATGTAATGTTTTTTGGGGTGGCTGCAAGGGAGGGGTTTATCAAAACCAAAAATGTTGATCATATGTTCTGAAAGTGTGTGTAAAAATATTTGTGTTAAGAATTTTTAATTTTTATTCATCTTGTTTTATACTTGTAAATCCTTATGAAAAATTTTTGGAGAAACTGTATATCTTTATTTTAGTTATTATGATTTAGTATTGAAAATATTGCTCAATTCTTTATCAGAATCATATTTATATGCAATACATTTGAATGTGGTTAGTTTGAATTTTTGTAGTTTCAACTTGTCAAGTTTCATTGATCTTTCTATTTAATCTGATGTTAAAATTGCTTATTTAACCCTTAAATGTATGAATTTTTATTTTTAAAGTCAAATATACATAAAATTGATATCAAATAAAATAGGAAAAATACTAAAAAAAATCTAAACTAATTTTTATACTAATTTTTGAAAAATATTAACTTTACAAAAAAAAATATGATAGACAAATGTGTAATAACAATTTTATGTAATAATACATATCTTATAAACTTGTTCAAATAATTTTAAAACTTTGACTACTTCGAAATAACAACAAATGCAAAATAAAAAATTTGTAAACACAAATGATGTCCGCACCCTACACATCAACTCACAATAATGACCGTTACACCATTATTGGTGCCATCACACTGACACTTTAAAAACTATACAAGTAAACAGTAGGTATCCAGTTAACATTATGACACTATGCAATAAGCCTAAAATTGTGCTTTGATATGATCTTCATGACTTAATATGAGTATGTTGCCAAATGGCAACTACAGGCATTTAAGGGTTAATTCAAACTCAGAAAGGGAGAAATTGAAAAATTCAAAATTTTGACACTGCAGAATATTTTTTTGGTACTTGCGTATTATCCTATCAACCATGAAACTGTCACAAGGCAGTGCAATTTAGCATCAATTATGAGTAAGCGTGATGTAACAGTATACCTGTAACATTGGCACTTTTATTTGATGTAACTCTTGATTGATTCTCGATACGCCACCTTTTGCTTTTATGAACAAGGATGTAAGGTAACAGTTATTACTGCATTTTTTGTCTTGCATTTTGGAAAAAAGAAAAAAAAATTGGGACTGACTGTCTTCTACAGAATAGCAAGCAGTGGATTCTTCTCAAAGTTATGGAATCCTCTATTAAAAAAAATACGTGTAATAAGGTCAGCTGAATATGGGCAACAAAACAGAAATAAATTGAAATGATTATCTGCTGGAAGTTGTAGCATAACTAATTGATCAAGTATAGTCATAGCATAATTAATCAAGAGTTAATCTCTAATGCAGCTTGAATTGTAAGCAAAACTTAGAAATAAACCATATCACTGACAAACATGTACTTCTGTAAATCAGACTTTAAAAAAAATTCAAGAAACTGACATAGAAATTAATCTGAAGAACCAGCTGTGGTATCAGTTTTAACTTGTAATAGATATTTTCCCACAAGTTTAGAATAGAAACATCAAAATCAGTGTACAGTACATCTTTCATAACTTTTTAAGTTCAAATGTACAGACAAGGATGTATGTAAATCTCAGACTTTGTAGCCATGCAAAAGGGAATAAATCTTAATTGTTTAGAAACAAAATAAGGCATTTATTCTAATAGAGTGAGGTATGAATAAGCAAATTTAGATTTAGGCATGGATCGCATAGGTTTGGGCTTTTTGCATTTAGTTAAGTTCTGAAAGTATTCTACACTCACGTTTGTGAAAATTGCAACACCAAGAAGGAATCGTCATAATTGAATGCAATTTAGTACACAGTTGAGTGGTAGTGGTACAAATAAATGATTAAATGTTCAAAGCAAACAAACAAGAACAAGAGACAGAATCAGTATTTTGTGTGGCCACCACGCGCCGCAATAAGTGCTGCTACACGACGTGGCATGGAGTCAAACAAAGTTTGAATGTCTGACTGAGGAAGAGCATTCCATATCGTTTGTACGCGTACCCAAAGTTCGTCTGCAGACGCAACAGGACGAGGATCACGAGCAAGACGCCGACCAATGACATCCCACACATGTTCAATTGGCGACATATCCGGGGAACACGCAGGCCAAGGAAGAAGCTGTACCTGCTGCGCTGCAAAGAAGGATTTAACAATCCGAGCAGTATGAGGGCGGGCATTGTCCTGTTGAAATACAGCGCCTGGCAAGCTTTGAAGGAAGGGAACAGCTTCGGGCTGTAGAACTTCACGGATATACCGGTTGCTGTTCAGATTGCCCACAATTCGTAGCAATTGAGATCGTCTATGATATGCTATGGCGCCCCAGACCATAACTCCGGGTGTTCGTCCACTGTGGCGTTCGATAATGCACTCCGGAAGGTGGCGTTCACCGGCATAGCGTCTGACACGAATGCGGCCATCATGGTACCACAAATTAAAGCGGGATTCGTCAGAAAACACGACATGCTGCCAATCAGCACGCCAGTCTCTATGCTGATTGGCCCATTGTAGCCGCAGGCGGCGATGGTCGTGCGTTAGGGGGATCCTGTATAAAGGAGTCCGTGCGCGCAGTCCACACTGCAGCAGACGTCTACGAATTGATGAAGCACACAATGAAACACCTGTAGCTATTGACCACAGTGCTGCCAATTGTCTAGAGGAAGCTGTACGGTCCGTCCGCGCCATGCGGACCAGGTGTCTATCATCGCGAGCTGACGTCACATTTCGGGGTCCACTCCCGGATTTCCGAGTTGTCCGACACTCGTCCGTCCACTGCTTCCAAACGCGCATCACTGTGCTGCTGTTACGCTGCACACGAGAGGCTACTGCACGATACGACAATCCAGCTTCACGAAGGCCGATGATTCTCCCTCGTTCAAACTCTGTAAGTTGTTCAAATCTCGCTCTCTTTTGTCGACGAGGCATAAGTACAGATTGAGTTAACGTTTACCACTAGCAGATAACCACCGATAACCATACACGCCTCGCTACAGCCGTCTATTTATTCGGATCCATCAGCCGTTCAGAGGGCGCTGCTCAGCATACGCATGCGCTACGGATTTGCAATTCTAATCATTTGCATATCATGCGCTACTTTGCATTTCCTGAAAATTTCAGCTCACTCGCGTAAGTCCTTCATGGTGTTGCAATTTTCACAAACGTGAGTGTATAATTTTGAAAAAGTTGAAAAGATTTTAAATATTTATTTTTTGGAATGAAGTACAAGGTGAAAGTGTAAGGAATAAAAAAGTGAAGATTACAGAGCAGCAATTCATGAGCAAAGCAACCTTTATAAATAGCAGTATCAGTGCTCTTTCCATAAAAGAAACTTCATCAGCAGACCAAAATGATCCTTGATATTTAGATTTCTTTAGGTGCCATATAGCCAGTTATTTTAAATGCTTGAAACCTGTCATCAGAGAAGATGCATATATAAATACTCCCGACAAGCAAATTTGCTTTTCTGAAGTTCTTCAGTATTATATGATGCAGAAAAATAAATGAAAACTGTGGCACGTGGAGTTGCACTGCATCTATCTTGCAGTCTTCTCACAGTGTAACTGCATAACCAAAAACAGGTTACTTGCCCCTTAATTCATTGAGGATTATTCCTAGATTTTCCCATCAACTCCAGGCAGTCTGCATTATACTTATGTTGTGTAGAGTTATTCAGTTTTAAAGCTTGACAGAGACTAGTGTTAGCATATTTCATCTTTGTTAAATTCTGGTTTGTGAATAACTTAATTGGTTAACAATATTCTGTTGTTTGAAATATGGATGGGCATAAACAATTAAATGGAGCCAAGTATCCTAAGTTGATGAAAAAAAGAAGAAAAAAAGGGAAAATGAGATTATATGTTATGCTCTAGCATTGCAGAGAGATTAAAATAATCATAAATGGTTCAGGTTGAGGTAGTCAGGATGACAAAAGAAAATTTGAAGCATCTTGCATATGCACTTGTGAACAAACCTAGTAATTTTCTTAAATTTTGTGGGGTTTTACTATTTAATCCTAAAGTTCTAACTTAGAACCCCACAAACACTAACAAGCGAATAATCGCTTAAGTGTGTGAACAGAACAGGAGGGTTTAAAACCCTTTATTTTTCAGTATATTTATAGTCAGTTCCTACTTGGAACTTTACACAAAGTCGCCACTTGGCCTTGAACTTAAAATAATAACAATTTAAACTAAAACTAGCTTAACTAAGCTATTTAAAAGGTATAGCTGAAGCTATCACAGATCTAACTAGTTGGCCCCTAAGTATTAATTAAATTGGCGAAGCCAAGCAAAGGCCTAAGGTGTGGCCGAGCATAGCAATAGCTCAGAGAGACGTAGCCAAAAGGCAAATGCGCACTAGTCAGGGAATCAGATTCTCTCTCCCGAAGTCGGTGAAGTCACGACTAGTATTCTTTCTCATTTGCATTAACTGTGTTTCTGAATTTACATTTTGGCAGGAAATTGTAAGCTGAAATTAGAATAAGATAGGAAAAATACAGAACTTAAAATAACTGTTTAATAAACTTAGGATAAACCTTACAATGTTATATAGAAAACAAAAAACCCCATCTACAAACAATGACTGTTGCAGCTGTAAGTAAAATGATGGCCTAATTTTTAGGATAAGTAAACTCTACCGGGGTTATTTAAAAAAAAAAAAAAAAAGAAAAGGAAGTTTCAGTCAAACAAAAATAGTGGCTTTATAAAATTTGAAAGAGTATATCTTGAAAAATACAGATTTTTAAGCAGTGTTATATCTTTACAAAAGCTTGCAAATGGAGATACAGTAAAATGGGTACTGTCCTGTTATCAGGACCTGATTCAGAAATCGCCAAAAGCTAACAATCTGGCAAAAATCCCATCGGTCAAGTTCATCGCAATCACGCAACCAATTAATGTCATAATAGGGTTTCCATTACATTCAACTACTCAGGTTACCATAAATGAAATAACTTGCCGATAAATAAAAGAACAACTTGGTGATAATCTAAGGGGCACCCTTCAATACTCTAACCGGGACTTCATATGAACCAATCTCTTGGCGAGTTTAGCAAAACATTGGGTCCCAATAAGAGAACAGTACTGTAAAATGTCCTTTTCTTGTTTATTTGCTTGTTGTCCTGATTAGTACAGTGGTTAGTGTTTCTAGTAAATCCCGGAGAAGGCATGGATTTTTCTTGGTGTATAGTGTCTGGGCGGCAGGGGGACACTTAAAATATGTGTCAAGTCAAAAATCTTCTCGCATGGTTTCTCAATAGTAAAAGAGGGGTGGGAAATCCTCAGACTGTCTCCCAGAGTGTTTTCCATCTAAATTTGGGCAGAGCTTAGCACCTAACATGGTGAGACTTCACCTTTATACCCAGTGGTGAATTTCCAGTATTCTGCCTTACTTATACCTGTACTTGTTTATCTACCCAATAAAGAATCTCTGTAAAAATATATTTCAGGGTACCCCTTGGGGAATCTTGGCGGTTTTTTGACGCCATTCCTGTCTACGTCCAACACCCTTCCCAGTAAAATGCTGTTCGAAACATAATGCAATAAAACATTCCATTTTGAATCAAACAAGGAAATATCATAAAAATGGAAATACATTTTATCTAATCTACGCAGTACAAAAAGAAAATATCGATTTATCTTATTTAAAAATTTCTGTCCCTTCGATATGTGTGACACATAGAATTCCTTAACAGCATCCAAAAATTGTCTAAATTTATCTGAACTAGAATCTGTATACTGCCATCGCCGCATAAATTCACAAAAGTAAGAATCGAATTTAATTCAGTCTTAATCATTTTAGTATTACCTTCATACACCCACATCCACGTAAAAATAAAAATCTCAATAATACCCAAATGACTGTCCTCAAACCATGATCCCTTTCTAATGGAATGCTCTATATAGTGAGCATTTGAACCTTTCTTGCAACAAAGCCATCTTTACGTCCGATCATATGCATTTCCTTCATACAAGCAAGATACTTGTAATGAGTACTGAGTAAACTTTCATTTGCACATCAGTCCATTAATGCTTCTTTTCCCATTCATTCTAGAGACCACCAGCGGCCGAGTGGTACAGTCAGTCACTGAACAATGGTAGTTCAGTCCGAGGTTCAAGTCTCGTGAATGGGCTGGCTGCATGGGTGTTTTCAAGGTTTTCTCCCATGTGTAACGTGTATACGAGCCAGTTTTGCTAGAAAGTCCTCTACGAAAGCATCTCTCCCTTTAAGTAGATAGCCCTCGAGTTCTTTCCTATAATCGAATAAACCAGCCAACCCATTCATTCCAAATCGTACAGAAATTTCAGATTTATCTTTTCACAGGCAGCCATTTTATGGTGTACAGCACAAAATAAGCAACATACTTCCTATGCAACATCCAGTGCAGAAATAAGCACTGGGAAAATAAAATCACGACGATAGCACATTACAACCAATCACATCAGAATAGGGTTTCCATAACATTCAACTACTCAAGTTACCATAAATGAAGCAACAACTTGGTGATAATACAAAGGGTACCGTCAAATATAGACTAATCAGAATCTCTTTTTTTTTGGGAGGGGGGTCTTTTGAAGTTTGTAATAGCAGCAGCCTTTGCACTATCTTCATTTTTACAAATATTATGGTTTAAGGATTTTAAGCATGTAAATCAGCTGGCAGCAGAACGTAAGGCTTTTAAATCTTGTCATAAATGTCTTTTGTTTAAAAAAAAAAACGAGGAATTGAACTTGGCAGAATTTTAAACCATTTACTGGTGCAGTCAGAGGAAAAAGTTAAATATTAAAGGAGTGTTTTGCAGAGATTATTGATTGTTATTAAGCAGTTATCATCACATGGTGTCTGTTTCACAAGCAAAAAGAAAGGACTTTGCTTCTTAAATGATTGAAACTTTATGATGCTCCTAGAATTAGCAGAACATATTGTAGAAAATATCTTTTCTAAATAAACCATTTAGATTGGCAGCAACCCTAGCCAAAGTGTAACTTCTTACTTATCTTGTACTATATGTGAAGAGCTCATGAAGGTAATATATTATTGATACTAATCTTAAGGAGGCAAAAATTCGAAGTACTTTACCATCAATGCAGAATCTATCAATGATATTGCACCCAGTGATAAATTAGCTTGATACATGTAAATAAGAAGAGCAGTCATGAAGAACAATTTCTAGAGTTCCTAAAAAGCTGTGGTCATATTGGCAAAAAACTAGCTGATCCTATTCCAAAATTCCTTCCTGCTTATGGACTAGGTATTCAAATCTGCTGCAGCAAATCGTAGGACAGTCCTGCTAATATGTCTGATGTTTATTTTAAGTTGTAAGGTAGACTAAAAAGAAATCAGCCCAGTAATATTTCAAGTGCAATTTTCTACCCTTAACTTAGCAAATGTCAGTGGTGCTGAATGTTGTAGACATTCCAGATCATTCTTTAGGCTTTTAGAATCACTTTACAGAATTTTTTTCTCACCTTGACTCACTCATGTTGGCTTTCTCAATTAAAAAATATTTCTGGCAAAATCCTTTTTTTGGTAAAGCAATCAGCTACATAAGTAGTGGAAATGTTTAAATATGGATTTTGAAGGCACTGTCAAAGCCTTGTAGCACATCGGAAAAAATGAAGTGGGAAACAGAATCACAAGAAGCCAAGCAAAAGGAGTTTTCAGAAACATCTTATTTTCTGAAAAGCGGTTTTCATTATGGCAGTGTGTGATGAAATTCATGAAAGATTTAACCCTTTCGAGACTAACGAGACAATACGTCCCAAGGCAGATTTCATTTTTAGTCTTGAAAGGGTTAACAGCATAAGCCAGAAAATACAGTCATAGGGAATGAATGTTAAGTCTGTTCTTAAGCATTACAATTCCTTTTTGTCATTTGTAAATGAAATGGAAAATACGCTTGACTTAAAAGAAAAAAAAAATCATGGTGCTGAACTGAATGCAATCTATGCCCATGAACTAATAATAAATAACTGGATAATTTCTTATAAATAAGAAAAAGATTGTTAACCTTCAAATAAATTTTTCACCTTCAAAATAATCGCCAACGAGTTTATGTAATTCTTCCAACATTTCTTCAAGTCACCAAAATACTATTTATAGGCATTGGAGCAAATTGTTAGTAAAATGCATGTAACATTTCGTTTAATATCCAAGGTGTTCAAATCTCTGTCCCTTGCATGGCCACCTTAAGCTTCAGAAAAAAGAAAATATCAGCTGGAGATAAGTTGAGAGAATATGGTAGATGATTCATCATTGCGAATTAGTGCTTAACAAGATATTGTTGTGCTGACTATGCTGTATGGGGGTAGGATTATCGTATAAAAGGAATTATTGCCCACAATTAAAAAATTCCTTCCTAACACGTCTTATCCTGTTTTTTAATTGAAAAAGCACCTCCTTGTAAAAGTACCAATTGATTGATTTTCAGGAATAAATTTATGGTAAATAAGTTCTATGGTGAATAAGTATTTTGGGAAAAGAAAAAACATGGCACTCTACGTTTCAAAAAAACTACACTCAAATTCTCAGTAACTCGCTGAGCTACAGAACAGAATACTGGCCTTTAAATGAATATTCAAACAGATTTTTTTTTCACATATCTACCTGATATGAAATGTGATATTGGCAGTATTGTAATCTCTGCAAAAAGTGTATTCCGATGATACAGAAAAGCAATCATTTGAAACTGAACGTAGTTATTTGAAACCTTCTTGTTAGAAAAAAATAATCAGTGTGATTTTCTGTCTTTGTGTGGAATTGGCAAAATTATACTATTAAAAAAAATCTAAAATTTATGCACTAGCCCAGCTGCATTGATAATTTATTTGTGTATCCCTACTGCAAATTGTTCAATAGACGGATTGTTTTCTGTCCTTTCAAAGAGAAAAAACTGTTAATGATGATATAAGAACTTTATCTTTGAGTATTTTGGGAAAACAAGGACTGTTACCAAACTGCAGTTTAATGCAAATGATGGATAAGTGTGTTGCCACATTTCACACACAGGTGCATATGCTCAAAACAATGAAAGCCTTTGGGTTTTTCAAAATTCGCACAATTTAAATATCACACAGATGCATAATACATTTTGAGGTGTTCATCTTTAAGCAAATGCATGTGATGCTGACTTCACAAAGATGACTCGCTTGTTTCGATTTTAAATACTATTAAATGTTGTTGTTGGAATAATTGTTGGCTGTTGGAATAATTGATGCAAGTTTTAACAAATTTGTTTAATGGATAATCTTAAGGTTTGAGTTCTTATTTAAGTTTTTCATATAATATGCATATAACTTGTAACTGTTGACTAATAAAATACAGAGTGGTCTGTTCCTGCCAAACTTTTGCTGGTATGATTGACAGGCGTTTCAACTCATATTTATTTTGTTAGTTTTTTCATGTGCTGTATATGTTGCTTGTATTGATTAATTAGCTAACTAAATAAGGAATGATTTGCTCCTTCGAGCTTCTGCCAGTGGGTTAAAAAGATTTTTTTTTTTTAACATTTATGGTTGCCTGGAAAATATTTAGGTACTTCAAAAGAGTGTAATATATCTAGCTATTTAAACACTTGAAAAGGATTTAATATTGAGAATGAACTTCCATAATATGATAAACCAGTTTGCTGAAGCCAGCCATAAAATATTTTCAGAATTACAGAGAAAGACATTAAAATTTATGTGTTATGAAAATTTCTGTTTTTAAATTTACAATACATATGTGATGTAGCAAATGAAAATACTGTGGAATAACACACAAATGTGTTAACTTCCAAGTCTACCTGTTTGTAACCAAAGGAAAATTGTAGATATGGCAAAGTTGTGTTTGTGTGCATTTTTGTTTATTATAAAAAAAAATAATAATAATAAATAAAAAAGAGCAGTGCAGCAGATTTAATTGGGCCCATGTACTTATGAAATTGAAATTCAGCTCCATCAGTATGTTCTAAACCAGCAATTCTCAACCGGGGGTATGTGAAGAAACAAAGTTCTTGTAGCTATTAAATTCAAAACTTAAATACTTCAACATAATCTTGAAGTTTTTTCTCTAACACTCGTAAATCGATCTGAGCTTTGTTCAAGGTTATTAGCCGCCGCTCATAGACTTTAGCAAAATAATCTGTTTTTACTTTCACGAATATTCTTTAAGCTATACACATAACAAAATTTTTCATAAATGATGTTTTTAAAAGGAGTAATGGAAATGGATGCTTTATTTAATAGGAAATAAAAATAAGCTTCCATAAAAAGATAATAATATCTCATTAATTCTTTTAGAGTTGATCGATTTATTAGCATGTGTACACTTAATGTCACCACCTTTTGCAGGCTCATATTGCTCTATTTTTAATTAGAATAATTTTTTTACATCGATTTGCTGTCTCTATCAACAGGTATTTTGTCTTCTTGTTGCTTTGTATTTCTTACTTTCGTACAGATCGTCGTTTGTTTTTGAAGAACTTGTAATATAACGTGCATTGCTGAAGAGTATTTATTTTGTGAATCTGTTCATGATAGAGCAATTGCAAATTAAATTTTCGAAGTAACTGACAATTTTATGACTGAGAGTGATATTCCTTGGAATAAGTGCATTGTCATATGCAGTGACGAAGGCTTTAACAGAAAAACATTCTGGTGTTATTTACTTGCGTAAATAAATTCCATAAAGGGAGTCACATCTGAAACTAAATTACTCACTGCTCCATTCATCGTGAAGCTTTAGTAGCCAATAATCCCTGAAAAACCTGTTAATAATTTTGAACCAAGCTGTGAACATTGTTGATTTTATTAAAAGCCAAGCTTTAAATTCAAGAATATTTACAATTTTATGCCAAGAAATATGGAGTGAACATGAAACACTTTTGTTAAATTCTGAAGTAAGGTGGTTATCCAGAGACAAAATTTTAAGTTGTCTTTTTAAACTTTGTTCAGAAATTCAAGTTTTCCTCTGTGATTCAAAATTTGAATTGCAAAAATGTTTATTTAGTGAATTATGGTTGGTGTCTTTTGCATATTTAGCTGATATTTTCATAAAGTTAAATTTAGGATTAAAGGAAAAACTCTTAATTTGTTTACCATTAGCGATAAGATAAATGCGATGATAAAAACTCAAGCTTATAATCGAAGAATTGAATAATAATATTTTAAGCTTTATACCACTTTTAGAAAGTTTTCTAACTGAAAATAATGAAAGAATAGCATCTGATATTAAATATCATTCTTTTTCATTGCTAAATAGTATCAACATTTTTGCAGAGGATTATGAAAAAGAAAATTGGATTAGAAAACCATTTTGTTCAAATGTACCTGAAATTTTATTTCATCTGGAAAAAGAACAATTCATAGAAATTTTCTGTGATCGAACTTTTAACCAATTTCAAAAGTAACACACACTTGTTAGCTTTTGACTGAACCAAAAAAAAAAAAAGAATTTAAAGGCATTTCAAATAAAGCTGTTAAATTTTTATTGCCTTTTTGCAGAACCTATTTGTGTAAACAAGGATTTTCTTCCATGTTATATTTGAAAAATAAATACAGGATAAAATTACAAGTGGATATTAATTAATGGTTAAAACTGAGGGAAATAAGACCAGACATAATGAAATTGTTCTCTATTAAACAGGCTCAAATTTCACACACAATTTTAAAGTATTATAACTTAAATTTTGATAATTAAAATGGTAACCAATTTTTAAACTAATATTTTTGTGTGTGTGCCTATTTAATACAAATATCCAATAGGTTGTGCAAATAGCAAAATTCATCTTTTTTTGTTCTAAATATTTTTATTGAGAGATTGAAAACTAATCATTGTAAAGTGTAGTAGTGGTACTAATGTTTTGCAATTTTTGTTCACGTGGTACGCGTTAGTCAAAAGGTTGAGAACCACTGTTCTAAACTATTTCTAAGTAAGCACTATGCAAATTTTTAAAGATTGGTGTATGCTGTCATTGGTTTAAAACCTGTAAAATGGGGAAAACAAAAATGGATCACAGAATCTATTGCTCATGTGAGTAGAATTCTGAAATTGATATTGCAGTTTACGTAAAAATGAATCATTGCATTTGCATCAGTGCTAGAACCTTTAAAAGCAATGAGATTTTCAGTTATGTTGGTGAAAATCACATAAGAAATGTTTCCATTACTGAAAAATGAGAGCTGTATTCACAAGAGCCTGTAAGGATTCACAAAAAGTATTTTTTTCAGACAAACTGCACTTTAGTTGCAGCTTTTGTGATGGGGTTCAATGTATGAGGTATTAAAAATCAAAAATGGTAACACCTTTTGCCAACAATTAAAGATGGTGTTAGAAGAGTAACATTAAGGGCTTGTTGTTCGTGCAGTAATAGTGGATCTATATGTGGTATTGATGAACTTAAACAGAAATTTCCGTAAATGGGCATTCCAAAAAAAGTATGCTGTTATGTGCCTCCAATAATTTCTCTAATAGTTTCATTTACCAAAACTGTAATAATCCAAAATATACCACTCATATTATGAAAATTTTTCCCCAAGGAAATGTCATAGAAGACCTGGAATCTGCACAATGGTAACGAGAAGTTGTATGTATATTGTCATAAAAGAAAAGACTGTAGATTTAGACTTAAGGGTGGAAAGAAGGCAGAATCAGTAAATAATAAATCAAACAAAGCATGTATCAAGAAACACTATTTTGATCAAGAAACACTATTTTGATCAAGAAACACTTGTTCATTTTTTATTGTTTCATTTGCTTGAAAAAACCATATTAGCTACTGTGTTTATTGGATCCTAAATCTAAGAAATTTACTGTTTCAGTGAAAGTGAATATTGCCATAAATTGTACGGCTCACCAGTGGCCAAGTGGTAAAGTTGCTGAACACTGGTAGTTCAGTCTCGGGTTCAAATTTCAGCAAACAGGCTGGCTGCATGGGCATTTTCACGATTTTCTTCCATGTGTAACATGTATAAAAGCCAGTTTTCCTTAGAAAGTCCTCCATGAAGGCATCTATCCCCTTAGGCAGATAGCCCTCAAGTGCTTTGCCATAAATAAACCAAACGAAAGTACCCATAAATTGTACCACAGATTTATCAAGACAGAGTTGGGGAGAGATGTTGTTGATTCAAAAGCTTTTATTAACTTTGAATTTCACTATTTGCATCTGAGAGGCTACGTCGATTTCTGGTGTTGGTGGATTTTTAGTTTTCCAATGTCTTACTCTGTTATTATAACTGCCTCGATTACTGGACATAAAGTCATTTGAGAACTTCTGACGCTAACAGAAAATTGTAAACCTAAAAATTTCTGTAAAATGTTTGCTACAATAGGAACAGTATGAAGCAGAGAATATCAGTATAGAAAATTAATAAACATGTTCTGAGGTTATAAAAAATAATCAGCTCTGGGTGAAATATGTACTTTTGAATTTGAATTCATTTTATGCGTAATCTTAACTATTTGTCAACAAAAACATAAAACATGTTTATTTTTATTTCATATTTTTTACAGCTAAAATATTCAGAAACAGGTTTTTTATTATGTATAAATAAATGATAAATTCTTTACTGCCAAAGAGGCACACAGGCTGGCTGCATGGCTGTTTTTTTCCATGTGTAGCATAGATAAAGCCAGTTTCTTAGAAAATGTTCCATGATGACATCCCTTCCCTTAGGCAGATAGCCTTTGTGTGCTGTGTTATAATCAGTGAAAGCAAATCAAATCAACCCACTAAAATTTTTGGCAGCTTTGGGGATTATAAGTGACTGTTTTTTGCCAAGCTAATGCATCAAAGGCCACAGCTATTTTCAAAATAGCAGTGCATTAAGAATCCCATCCAAGATCAATCAATCAATAAAATTTAAAAAAAGGCAAGTAACATTGGTTTTAAAATGTTATGATTTTGAAGAAATCTTTTTTTATGCTGTTGTTCTTTCTATTTGCACAGCCTTTATATATATATATATATATATTTAATACCACAGAATTGCTCAATTTCGGCATCTGTACAACTTCAACATTGTGCTTCAGACAAAACAAACATGCTAAAAATGCATACATAGGCTGCAACATGAATATTTTTTGGTGACGTCATGGGTTGCCTTATAACTATTTTGGTAGCATACTGCTGTGCTTCATAAATACTTTGTGACTTTTCGATGGAGGCGTAGATAATCAAAAAATAACAATAATTCTATTATTTATTTCTTTTTATCTTCCGGCTGCATGTGTATGTGAGTAATATAAGTAAGTAGAAGCTATACATAAATTTTTTTTAAAGGTTGAACTAGGAGGAAAAGCAGAAGGGGCAGGTTTGAAGGCTGGAGACCATGTGATCAAAATTAATGATGTTCAGTGCCTTTCTCTGGCAGATGCATTACAACTTATTGAATCTGCCTTTAGAACACTAACGGTTTTAATCTGGAGGTGAGTCATGATGTATTTTTAAATAATTCTAATTATTTTTAATTTCTTTATAAATGTTTCAACCTTGGTTTATTTATCATGTAAGCAAATGTTTGAAAGGTATATTTTAAAATTATTTTAAGTTTGTAGAAGTGTTTTATGTGAATGTTTTGTCGTTTATTAGTTGCTATTTTGGGGGAAGAAGGCGTATATATTTTATATTTGTAGTATTACATATGCAAGTTCTTATTTTTCTTTTGGGCACAGTAATTTTGGGCATTTTGGTTAAACAGGTGCAAATTCCACCATCGATTTTTTTTGGGGGGGAGGGCAACTTTGCACAAGTGATCAGAACAAAATGGCCATTATCTGAAAGAAAACCGAAAACATTCATCAGTATACAAAGAAAAGTGTTTATTTTCATGAAAAATTTTTATATTTATTCAATTATTTGATTCTTCCAAAATATGCAAATGTACTTGAGAATTTCCTCAAACGGACCTTTACTCCTCTTCTCCACATAAATTTGGCGAGGTACGACTCCATGGGTTGATGGGCAGTGCCCCGATGTTTTTTATATCTCCATTTGGCACTACTCTAAAGTTGTTCGATTCTGTATTTACACCAGTGGCAAGGTCAACAAAATTATACCTGTGGTTGACTTTGAAATGCTGTAGACCGGCTTCTTCATTTTTAGTGGTTCAGTAACCTTTCCAGGAATCGGAATAAACAATAGATCCTTCTTCAATATTTTTTTTATCGCATCTAAGTGTACTGGTGGAGAACATTTTGGAACCATAACTAGGAAGCATTCATCAGTTTGGTGGCAAGTACCACCAAATAACCATTGTTTCGGATAGAATTTGACCAGCATTGCTCTTTCATTAGGTAAACAAGCTTTTGTTGGTTTCAACAATGATTTCAGGGCCACCAATTTTTTTTTCCTTTCTTTCTTTTCTTTTCTTTTTTTTTTTTCCCTCACATTTCATTAATATTTTACGCAAACTTCTCGCAGGTAGTTGGTGCATCTACAATTGTCGAATGTAGATTGCACCAAGTACCAGTTGTTTTTCATGCCATTTGATTTATGTAATTTCTTCACTCCAAGCGTAAATAAATTGTAAAGATGTTCGGAATTTAATCTGGACATTTCGAACCATGTATCTTTACAAGTGCTTTCTTTCTGCGGCAGGTAGAAACATTGCAACGTCATCTAACTCCAACAGAAAAATAAAGTTTCATTTCACGATTTTGATTTCATGTTTTTTTTTTTTTTTTTTTTTTTCTTAAAAAAAAGTCCTCCTATTCACTTTTTTTAAGGTTTATACACAAGTTCACACAGGTCTAAATTATTTTACATCTTTCTGCTTGTGCCCAGCTAAATAATATAGCGACTTTCCACTTACGCCCATCTAACCGAAAAGTACTGTGCTTTTTATTATCAGTTTTCCTAACATTCTTGATAACATATATATGTATATATATTGGCATTTCGTTTGAATCTATTAATTATAGAGGTGGTTTTAATAACTACAAAATTAAATCATATTTTATCTGCTGGTTTTAACTGACAATACATTAGAAAGTAGTCCTGTCTTGTTATTAAGCCTATTAATATTGCTGAAAGGTATTTCAGAGTATGAAAAGTTGACTTGGGTAGCTTTAATTTTGCGTTTACAATTTAGCATAACTTTTATAATTTTGAAAAATCATCTTGCATTACTGTGAAACTGATGTAGTGTTTGGAAAACTTATAAGTTGTTGATTATTTCTTACTAGTTACTTCTTAAATCATTTGATAATACTTTCAGTTTATAGATTTTCATAAAATTTTTATAGCATAAAATGGCACTGAACTTAACTTCAACTATTTGTCTGAGAATAAATTATTTTAAGGAAGAGAAGACAATAACAACATATATGGACAACTAACTTAGGTATGACATTTGCTGTTAGGCCATGTCTCATTAGAATATCTAATGTCTCTTTAGCCTAAAGTAATTTTTCTCTCCATACAGTGATTCTGTAGGGGGGGCGAATGCTTTTTAACAATTTTCCTAAATACATGAATAAAGTAAAATATCTCTCACTTTTCTGAGAAATATAGAGTGATCAAAAGGTCATTCAGCACAGATTTCAGTGTTTAACACTTTCAGTTCTAATGGACACATACATCCCATAGATTAGATTTCATACCCTATTTGGTAAATAAAACCCACTTTTAAATGGTTTTTTACATTTGCAGTGTTAAGGAATTAGGAGGTTGCATTTTGTAAAGACTTAAACTTGTATTCTAAGAATAAAATATTTGGTGCATTTCATTTAACTTTATTATTTATTCACATGCAGTGTAAGGTTATTATCTCAATATCCTAGATGATTGGGTTAAATAATAGCCCCAGTTGACAGTACGATTGGGGCATATTTGTCCCAGAAGATTTCCTTTAAATGGGAAAACTCATATTACACTCATTTATATTTAAATTCATATTACACTTCTTTAATATGTCAACATTAAATTTTAATCATGCAAAAATCGAGTGGAAAGGGTTAAATATTATTTGTTTTTAACTTACATTACATCTTACTTAGCTTTAAAAATGTAACTTTGCTGTATTATATTCAGCAATCTCTCTTCTTTATTAATAATGAGATATACTATTTATATTGAATATACTAATGATGATACATCTAAACTTATCTTAACATGCATAATTGGTTTCTGCACCAAAATATGTGTGATAAAAATTGTGCTTGTAAAAAAAGAAATACCAGAGGAATTTAGGCTAGAAATGTCACAAAAGGAATGCTTAGAAGCAAAGTAACAAATCCACTGAAAGGAGGGACCAAATTCCTGGCTGAATGACAGAAACTTTAAAAATAAATAAAAAAGATTAAAAATAAAAGCAAGCTAAAGGTAAATATAATTGCAGGAATGACTAAGTCACATTAACCTGCTTATGAGGAAAGGAAAAATGGGTGAGAGGAAAGCCATGATATTGCAGAAAGAGCACAAAGTCATTTCAATAAGAAGAAATGACCATATCAAAGACAGATATCTAAACGTTTCGTTTCTGTGAGTCTCTTTTTGCAGTTATTAGAAGCTACAAATTTCAGTTGCCTAATTTGCTGCTATAAAATTCAAATTTCTCTTGGTTGAAAATTCATGATCTAAATATTGTGTGGTGTAATATGATCCGAGATCTAAGCAAGTCACCATGAAACGAAGTTAAAACATTAAGAAAGACAAATTCTTCTATGTACTGAAGATAATTATATTCTATTAATTTTGCATATCAATAGCTGATTTTTAAGCCAGCTGCTCTAATGGTAAGATTTAAAAGTTTTCAATGAATTTTCAAAGCATTGTTTTGTAGAAGTGCTCTAAAATTCAAATTTTATTTGAAATCAGTATCCATTAATGCAGTTAAAATTATTACCTGAAATTGCATCCTTTATATGTTCTTTTTATTACTGTTTATCAATTAATAGATGTATGTGGTGTTTACTTAAACTTTATTTAAGATAATTATTATTTCTGATATTTTACATTATGAGTTAAATCACCTAAGATACCATAACGTCCAGCTAACTATAATTATTATTTCAATTGTCTTTCTATACTGCTATGTACTTTAATAATCTGTGTGTGTGTTTTACCCTTTTGATAAAATGCTTTAAAAGAAAAATCCCTTGTCTCAGTGGAAGTACTTATTTATTGCATCAGCAAAACAATCAATTTATTTATTGCATCAGCAAAATAAACAATTTATTTATTATATCAGCAGAATTGATACTTCTATATTCAAAAGATGTTATTTTAGCAATATATGCATAGGGTGTCCTCAAATTTTCTTTTGGTCTCAACATTTTATTATTCAGCAGCATTTGCAAAAAATGCGTGAAGGAAAAGAACAACTCAGAATAGCATCTGGGTTGACACCTAATGAATTAAATCTAATTTCTCCAAGAATTCACAATAAAAATAACATTTCACATTACCTTTTGGTTCAATTTTTTTTCTAGATATCTAATTGTGGTGCCTGAAGTTGTTTCTGAAGAGTCTTTAGAATAGTTGATTTTTGAAAGGTTGGTCCTTGTGTGGCCCATGATGCAGATATTTATTGAACTTTAAATTCCATCAGTATTACTAAACTTCATTCATATTCTTTATTCTGAAGTCCGTGTTTTGAAATAATTTAACTATCTATGAGTAATGGAGTGTTGAAATTAGAAGGAATTTTCGTAGGCACCTTAAACAGTAAATGTATATGTTTTAATTAAGAAAATATCTTTGAAATAGTAATTTTATTTATTTTTTTTATATAGACCCAGAAAGTCTCAAAATGTATATAAAGAACACAACATATCTAAGTTAAAATCAAGCATTCCAAGTAAGCCAACATGCAGTTCTTCATCGGGATATTTTCAACCTTTACCTTTATATCAAAATATAGATTTGTACAACAATCAAGGTAGAAATTTTAAGCCAGTTTTGGTCTCTAAACCTGAATTAAGCTCTAGTTCCTTTGTGGACATCCATCCAGATAAATTAAATATTTCTAGAGCAGGTATGGAAAAAAATGTTGATGGATGTGTAAAAAAGTCGTTATCTTCTGTAGATATCGGTCATATTAATACTACATTGTACAAAAAGGGAAGACTGTTACATAAGGTTCATAGTGAACAACAGAGCAGTTTTACAGATCACATCAAAAAATCAACTGGAGAGCACAAATATGAGCAATTCTCCCAAATTCCTTGCTCATCAGAAACTCCTCCAAATTCTAAAATTGATGCAGTGTGCTTTACTAAATTAAACATTGATACTCAACAAGTAAAACAGAATAATTATGGTGTGTATGAAATTTACAATGATAGAAGTGATTCTAAAAATTGTGAGCCATCCAGAAAAATTTCTGAAGTTGGAGAGACTGATTCCATGTGTTGTATGTATCCCAAGTGCCATTTTAAATACAGAAACTGTAAAATACATTCACCACCTGAAAGAGATATTCCAGTTCCATGCAAGCCAACTTTTGGCCAAAGTGTATATAATTTATCTGATATACATTATTATTCCAAAATTAGTTATTCTGATCATAAATGTAATACTGTTTCCTATTCTGACACATTCCAAAAGAGCTTGAGTTATTCAGTTATCAATGAAAGGATTTATGAGAACTGTGGCAGATTTCTTGAAAGTGATTTCTTAAAACATCCAGATTCCTTAAGTGGCTTTTGCGAATCTTTTAAATCTGCTGAAACAAGTAATTCTCAGTTTAAGAAATTTACTAACATGTGTGTTTCTGATAAAGTTCCTGGCAGTCATAATCATACTAAAGGTTGGAATTTGCCAAATAGTTCTGTTTCTAGTCCTAAAGTCGTGATTTCTTGTGATAATGACAAAATTTCTTCATATGAGAGATACTTCAATCATGCAGTATCTAATTCATTGAAAAAAGTAGATTTAGATGGTGCTCAACAAAATCAGTACTTTGGAAAAAATCTTGTTTCTAAAAAGAAGGAAGATGGCCTATCTTCTGCTTATCAGCCATCAGCTTGTTTCAACATGGAAGAAATAAAATCTGTTGTAAAGAGACTTGCTTCAAATGAAAAGGATGAAATGCTGGTAAGATAATTTAATTCCTTATAATAAAATCTGCAATATATGCTGTTTTAACATTAAGTAAAAAGCCTTTTAAAATTAAATTCATGAAAATATGTAATAGGTCATGTTTAAAAAAACTTCCATTTCAATTAAGGCATTGTTTATTGGGAAATAAGAATGTTTAAAATTTTGTATGTGGCAGAAAAATAGGAAGCACATATAAGCATCTACAAGTGTCTGCCTTATCTGGTGTCTAAAACTCTTGCAATCTTATTCAGTTTCATAACTTTGCCAGAAAAATGTTTTTTATACCATGTGACCTACCGGCAGTAGCAATGGTGATACATAATTAGTATTTTTATAAAAGTATGTAAATCTAAAGATTTCATGCTTAAGTGATAAAAAATCTATAATGTTCTTGATTAATATCCTGTTGATCTATAGTGCAGTTGAAAATTAAATTATTTTAAATAGAGCTTATTTTGTATTCTGCCTTGCATTTAGCTTATTACAGCTGTGATTATTGTAAATAAGCTTATTTCACTATAATGTATTTTTTTTTTTGCACTAGTATCATGATGCGTTTTGTCTGTAATAGTATGTTAAACTTTGAAAAGTAATTTGTTCATTCACATTCTATTTACCTTCTCATCTTCATTACTTTTTAATGTATTAAATTTGAAGCTCTCAGTTTTCATATATGATCTGTAATAATTATTAAAACTTGGTTATTATTAAAATATTATAGTAACATAATGTGTGTCTAGTCTCTAGTTTAATAAATCACGGTTAGTTCTTGAAGCTCTATCAAATCAATGGTACAACATTGACAAAAAATTGCATTCGTCTGAACTGAAACTCTCTCATTTAGACTTTGGGGGCCTTTATTTATAGTGCTAATGATTTCTAATTAATGACTACATTGTGTTTTGTTTCAATTCACTGTTGCAAAATAATTGTTTTGGTCAAAATTTTAGCAGCAACTTTTAAGCTTAGTGCCTTTTATTATTTTTTAATTGTGATGTCAGTGACACTGGTTTGTTAAACTTATATTAGTGAGACTTGCTTTGATTGTGCTTTGTGAATAAATTTGCATATTAAATTTCGGTAATGTATGCATACCACTACTCATGGAATGTATGTAGTTGTTGAATGTTATTAATTTATTCCTAATTTAATTTCTGCCAACTGAATAAACTAGTTGCATAGGGTATTTGTAACTTTAAGTACATGTAGCAGCATCCCTTGCCTGAGTGAAGTAGGGCTTAAGTTCTTTGCTGTAATTTTTACTTATATTTAAGTTTTTGCTTGTTTTATAATTTCTTATAAACTTATATAAAACAGAATCCATTTTTAAAGTTTTTTTTTAGTCTGTTTGATACATTTAAGTACGATTTTCAGATTTTGAATTTTTAAGGACTGGCATTCAACACTTAGAAATTTAAAATAAAAAATTTGCAAGCTTAACTTTGTTAAAATGCACATATTGTAAATATTCTTTATTAAAGTAAGAACAACTTTTAGCATTTACTATATAGCCTGTGTATGATGTGTTTTTCCTTTCAAATGTTCAGAAAGAAGAGCTTTTTAATGAAAGGACAATAGATGATGAAGTTCAGACTGTGTTGAGTTCTAGCTCTTCCCGGTCAAGTAGTCCAGTTTTACCATTGCCTCCCCCTCCCCCTATTACTGAATCTGAAATAATACCATCTGATGAGCCACTGCCACCACCTCCGTAAGTGTTTCTATGATTTATATTTTTTCTTTATAAGATTCTTCAACAACAAAATATTCATGATTTTCTATTTGAGTGAACATTTAAAACAGAATAATTAAACATTTGCCTTTAAAATTTATGTTTAAGCTTAAATACTTAATGTTTAAGCACTATACGTTATGCATGGTAAAAGTATTCATTCCATAACTGTAGAAAAGTGCAGTGTGAAACTTATTTTCCTAATTTGTGTTGTTGATGGACAAAAATTTAATTTGTAATTATAAAAACAACAAATATTTTGTCGAATTATATTGTTGATTGACTTTCTCATAAAACTTGTAAATCTTTATAATTTTTGTCATTCTTTTGAAGAAAAAGAGATATTAGGTATGTATATAGTGAATGCATGTTGTGTATTTCTCTGACTCAACATTGAGTTTTTCTTGGTTTGGTTTAGTTGATTATGGCAAAACACAAGAGCTATCCACATAAGGAGAGGGATACCTTTGTGGAGGATATTCTAAAGGAAAAATCGGTTAGCCTATATTTAAAGGTGCCCCTTAGATTATCGCAAAGTTGTTTTTTCATTTATGGTGACCTGAGTAGTTGAATATTATGGAAACCCTATTATGACATAATTGATTGCATGATTGCAGGGAATTTGACTGATGGGAAAAGCTTTGTAAGGGCTTGTTTGTATGTTGGATGTGAGTTAGGAAGTACGTTGCATACTGTGTGTTTTGCATCGTTAAATAACTGCCATTGGTAAACTGGTCATTTCATGGTATAGAACGAGAGAGTGGAAGGTGGTTTTCTTTTTTTTTGAAGTGGTTGCAGACAGAAGAAAAGAAACTTTGTTTGATGTAATTCAATGGAATTATAAGTGTCCTGTTTGTATGAAGGAAATGCATATGGTCGAACATAAAGATCATTCAGATGGCTTTGAATGGGTTTGTCGCAAGAAAGGTTCATGTGCTCACCATATAAAGCATTCGATTAGAAAGGGAACATTGTTTAAGGAAAGTTTTTAGATGCTGCTAAGGAATTTTGTATGCCACAGACTGAAAACAAAATTTTAAATAAGGTAAGTGGATATTTCCTTTGTGTAGTGCATTTAGATGCTATAAGATGAATTTCCTTTTTTATATTATTTTATTGTTTGATTTAAAATGTAGTTTATTGAGATTATATATTTTTTGTTTGGCTGTACTAAAAAAGTAGGTGCTGTTTTGACCTTTTAAGTGAAAATAGATCAATGTGTACATGTACAAAGTCAAGGGAGTGCACAATGCCAAATTTATGAAATTCTCTGATTTTTTTTTTAAGTGAAAATAGATCAATGTGGACATGGATACCGAGTTTGTGCAATTCTTTGTCTTGTTATTTTGGCTTTGTGTAGCCACTACACAAAGGCAAGAAAGAACTGCTTCAAAGAACTGCACAAACTCGGTGTCGATGTACCACCAATTTTCGGCAGGGGGCACTCGTATATATATTTTTACTGAAATGAGCTTGTATGCATGTTGCTCATGGGGAAAACCACAGAAATACCCATGCAGTCAGCCTATTCGCCTGGAACTGCAAAAAACCAAAAGTTTTTTCACAAACGAAGATATATGACCAACTAAGGTAGGAAAAGTACAATCTTTTCCCTCTAATCTTAAATTTAAATTATTAAAAGTCTCATAATATAGAAGCTAAATCCCATAGCCAATCTTCGTTTTTTATTGGAACATTTACTGGGCAGTTCATTGGTTTTTTCCAGATATTTTAAAACATACTTCCTCAAATTCCAAAATCTCGAGAGTTCCTTTGGAAAGCCAGCACACACTACAGGGAAGCAGTAACTTGCCACTCACTTCTGTTTCTCTTGGGAAAAGCTAATAAAATCGTCATCAAATTAGAGCTCAAGCTAATATTTTGTTAATACAGCATGCTACAGAGTGAAGAACAGAAGACAGGTATAAAATGATACATAAACTTTTCTTCCTGACTAATTTCCAAGCAATGTAACAAACTATTTTATCTTTCCAATCACGCAAGGTGCTCCATCTGTTCAAACTCTATCTAATTTCGTCCACTCTACTTTGTTAACGTAAATTACATTTTTCATTCTTTAAAAATGTACTCACCTGTGGTTAAAACTAGTTGGCACACATCAAGTAGTACAGTACGAAGTCCGAGATCTGGACTCGTTGGGACTTCGGCAATTCCGGATTTGGGATTTTTCCGGATATTAGATCATCAACTTAAATCTAGTAAGATGGCATGCAGAAATTTTGCAATTAAAAATATGAAATCATTATTTAGGAAATAAAGAGCATTTATGATCTTAAGGGTATCGAAATTTACAAAGGAAAAGCTTGATATTTATTTGTTTACTTTACTAAACATGTCTTTCATTGCAAGTTGTTTAAGTTGCTTCATTTCTTGTGCTAATACTTTCTCTTTAATTCTATAAACAGACATAATTTCTTGTTTAGTTACAAAGTTTCACTGTTCAGGTTCTATAATTGCTGCATCAAGAATTCCGACTAACTTGTCAATCAAAATTTCTTCGTTTTCAATAACCTCTCTGTCACTTTTTCAGTGTTGGTAGTGGCATTTTCTGGACCTAGAACCATGCTACGGATTTCGCCGTCCGTTAATTGATTGATGATTGAGGTATTGTCATCGCAATGGAAAAAGTCTGTTATATCATCTTCATTTATTAGCGCTTCTTTACATTTCTTTACAAAATCCATTCAGCTTTTGTTTGCGGTCTGCTACATTAACTGAAATTCCTCATAATCGATGAAGATAATTTTAGCCTAGCTTAATAGAGTTCGATATACATTATTGGCTATGTATCGTAAGATTGGCGACGAAAGACAAGTTGTTCCGCTAAATTTTGTTTTGCTGCTATCGCATACTGAATTAAGCCTAAACTGTATTAGTTTCGTTATATATTATGCATACGTCTGTTTCTACCACATGCTTAAGGCTAATCTGAGTCCCGAATAAATAAACTCCCACATATACTTAAAGCTTATCTACGGCCGGCAGTAGATACTGCCTGATGCGGTCTCTGCGAGTCCTAAATTCTGCTACAAAGTGCCTCCAAGTTCTAAATTTTTGCTGCCCCTAAACTTTAGATCCCAGTGCTTTCCATAAATTATAAAAATTTTGTCATCCCTTAATTTTGCTGCTTCGTGCTTCTCCAAATTCCAAAAATTTTGTCTTCCCTAAATTCCGCCGCCCGGTTCGGCCATACGAGCCCTGATGCCGGTTCTGGGTTTATGTGAATAACATATCAGTTATCCTTCACTCAAATAGCACTAAATGTAAGCTTTTGGCCTATGAGTTTCATTAACAAAATCTAATTTTAGCATACAAAAAGAAATTTTTGTTAAATTTTTTTCTCGTCAGCATTTCTTAGCGCATTTAACTTAAATCTGTAATCATCGTCAAGCGTAATGTCAGTATAAAAGGTTGCCAGACTCTTGTTAATCAATTACTAATATATATAAAAAAATTGTTTAGACATCGCTGCATGAGTCATTACTGAAGTTGTCATGCATTGATAAACATGTGATGATGAAAGCAAAATATAATAAATAATGATTTGCCAGATCGGCGTCAGGGGTTTAAATGCTAATAGATATAACGTTGTTCCTATGTAGAATGTTTGGGTTTGAGATGTGTGCCAAGCAAATAGCAGTTACAAAGCAAAAGCAAAATTATTAGTCTCACAAATTTATGCTTAAATGATTTATTTGTTCAATAACGAGGTATTTTCTTTAGTGCCTAAGTGAAATTAAGAATGGGAACTCTCCACATGTTTTATTATGGACAAAAATATCAAATGTGCATGCGCACCGCATGCAAAAAAAAAAAGTTTGTGGCTTTGAGGTCTCGATTTTAGATCATTCCGGGTATTGGACGTCCAGATTTTAGATCATTCCGGATATTGGACGTCCGGATTTCGGACTTTGTACTGTATAAAAATGATCCTTCGTATAACACACAAATAAGCTTAACTGCATGCTGTCTGTGATGTCACAGCTTTCATCAAAAGTTAATGAAAAGTATTTGCAATATTGTAGTCCATAGATAATTTGTGTGGCAACATCCTGGTCAATGTCATCTATATGACGCATGACAGTATTTTGTAGACAAATCTATTTTATCAACAATATGTTTGACATTTGTATCAGCGACATTTGGGGCAAATATTAAAAGCCTATTTTTTTTAATTTGTTCACCATCAGAATAGGGTTTCCTCGTGGGAACTAACAGAGAAAGTTCAGAAGAAACTTCCACCATAGTTTACATTTCATCATTTCTCTTCTAGAACAAGGATTTAGGCAGCTAAAGATTTCTTTCTTTTTTATTATTATTATTTTGCTTATTGACAAATTCCGTTTGGTAATCCAACAATTTGCTATTGAAACCACTATGCAGCTGTTTGAAATGTCGGTCCAGTAAATTTTTTTTAGGCACTGCTGCACAATTTCCACATGTCAAATTAACAGGCTTGGAAATATTTTGATGTGTAAACAAAAATTGTTCCTCTCAAACAGTTCTAAAATCACAAATTGCAATATTCTTTTCATATTTTCTTTTTGATGTCGAAGGTTTACTCTTGGACATAGTGTAAGTAAAATTTTTAAAACAGCGATGCTCGATGCCAAAATCTAAAAACAGTTCAATAAAGCATAACATCTTGCTTGCCAATTTAAGATTAACTGAGCCAACAAAATAGTGAAGGAATATGTGAACTGATTGTCTGAATCAGGGATTGTTTAGGAGTGGCACATGCACATTAAATGTATGCATCGCTTAAGCATCTGTGAATATTCTGTTTTTAATTTGCTTAATTTCTGTTTTAGATCATTGGAGTTTATTATAGTATTCCATCGAATATGTAGCAACGATTCAATAACTAACTCATGTGATATATTTTCTTGTGCATTTCACTCCTGTATGTGGCTGTGGTTGAACTTGGAGAATAAGTGTCGCTATAGGGAAATAAACCTAAACTAAAATTGAAAGATTTATTATATTTATTTTAAATGTGTTTATGTGTGTATCTTTGGTGGGTTGATACAGACAATTTTCAAATAAGTTTCCCATTTGATACAGATGGTAATATAATTTTGTCAGATCTTTTAATTTTTCAATAAGTCATCTCTTGCTGCTGTTAAACCCTGTGGCATGCCATAGGTTAGCCATCCTTCATGTTGATGTCAGAAGCCAACTGG
Organism: Stegodyphus mimosarum; assembly: GCA_000611955.2. Classification (NCBI taxonomy): domain Eukaryota; kingdom Metazoa; phylum Arthropoda; class Arachnida; order Araneae; family Eresidae; genus Stegodyphus; species Stegodyphus mimosarum. The sequence continues at coordinate 639,867 of KK113021.1, read as the reverse complement.
ATTGCTGATAGAAGCTGCTTTCTGGTGAATGGTAAAAAAGGTGAATATTAAGTTTACCTTAAGTGCTTAAGCTTCCAGCATGCGCGTTTGCGCAAAATTTACGACAAATTCGGTTTTTAATGCACATTTTTCGACAAATTCGGTTTTTAATGCACATTTTTCGCATATCGAAGCTGAGACATCTGAAGGTCATTTCTATTCGTCCTTTCTACCCTTTCCCACATCATGAAATGTGCCAACAGGAAGTCATTTCACTTTTTTTTTATTGGGCTTTTGTACTACATGGCAACTTTTTCGTAAAAGTTATGACACGCGCATGGTCATGGGTGAAAATTTGGAAAATATTTTTTTTCTTTGAATATTTTGTAATTTTGTGTTATTAATTGCCTTGTATTATTTTAATTTCTATACATTCGGCTCTGTAACTTTTATATCGGTTTTCATGGCAAAAAATATGTGCAACCAGCTGATTTTGCTCGCATTCTGAAGAATTATATGATGAATAAAAGGAAGACAAGGAAACCTTTGGATATGAGAATACGATTTGAGCTATTCTATTCCTAGTATTACCATTCCTTATTTTCTTTTATTTGTATTTTTTAGAAATAAATAAAAATATTAAAATTAAAGTTAGTTTAAAGAGAGGTTTTGTAAACGGTAAAAAGTAAATTTCTTTGGAGAAGTAAGTAATGCTAAACTTACGTTTTTTTTCCTATCAAGGTGAGTGTATTTTGTTTTTTTATTTGACTATACTTGCCTTTGATGAATATTAAAATTAGCTGCGATTTTAAAATATAATTAGTAAATAATTTAAAATTTTGTATAATGAAATACATCATTGCATTTCCATCTGACTAACATAAGAACTAAAAAATAATTTACTTATATTTGAATGTGATATCATTTGTATTTTGCAATAATAAGGTTAATATTTTATTTCTTAACCAATTTATTATCAATATTCACTCATTTCTGTCGTTTTTCGTGATGAAAACTGTAAAATAACGATGTTGTAAAAAATGCGATGCACGTGTGCTCATGTAAAGTTGCAAAGCGTGAGTGCTAGAAGGTTAAGCACAGAAGTTGAATGAGCAAAGTCTGTGGGCTGGCAGACACAATGCATGCTGAAGTAAAATTTTGTAAAATAGGAAACATAATTCTATTCATTTAGGTGAAATTCTAAGGACAGAAAATGCTGAAACTTCTCAGATTGATACAAGTAAAAGAAATAATTTACTATTCTAACTACTGAAAACTGTTGTCTAAGAATCTGTGTTGAACATGCTACATTAAATGAACTGGTTATGAATATCTGTATGTGTTTAACCGATAGTGAAACAGCTTTATCCTCATTGAGAATGTGTGCTTTATTATAAATGCTCACATTTAAATCAGCCACATCTTTTCTTGTAACAAAGTCTAACTGAAGAATCTCCATCACGGATCTCTTCATTTTTAAACATATTTTGGATGGTATTTAAAAATTATTCTGTGTATTGATATTACGTATAAGTTTTATTGTATCACTGTGTCAAATTTGTTCTAGACTTAGCATTAAATTTAATCTGAATTATTTTTAAAAGTAGAAGATTAAGTTGGGAAAGAAAAAAAATTGCTGTTTTGAACATTCTACTTTTACTTTTTTTGTCATTTAATTTGTGAAAGTTAATAATTTCAAGTTTATGTATTATGCAATAGTATATTTTTTCATTCAATCACTGTACAAGTGAATTTTATTGTAATAGAGAATTATGCTTTTCTTCTTTTTATTAGATCTTTGTCACCAGTTAAAGACAATCTTTGTCTACAGAGTGAAGCTAGGAAGCAAGTAGAAGCTATATATGCAAACTTAGAAATGTTAAGGAATCAGTCTTTACTAGTAAATTCATCAACTCAAACAAGTACACCTTACTTTGATAAAAAGCCTCTAGAAAATCCCTTTCATGAAAAGCAGGAGAAAATAACCCAAAGTATTTCTTTTGGAAATGAAATTTTTAGTAACGTATTTGCAGGTAAGTTAAACATCCTTTGTACTTTTCTGTTATCAAACATTTTAGCTAATGCATAAGTTAAGAATTACAAATAAAACAGACAAAACATTAATGAAAAGATAATAAAAGTAAATGCAGTTAATGCTTTAATTACTCTAAATTCAGTCCAGAAAATACTGATTTGGAAAGACTTATTGAATAATTCTTTTTATTGAAACACAAAAATGATTGTAGGCCGTGTTTTTGGCATGTAAATTAAGATTATTATATTTTGTTTCAATTTTAAATTGAGAGAGTAACTTTATTCATACTGTTATTTCAGCAACGAATAAAACTAATTATGAAAGGTTTTTGAGTAATGAGAGATTTTTGAGTATTTTTTAAGTGTATACATAATCAAGTATGTTGTCATAAAAGTTGCATGTTTCTCGTGCTTAATCTTATAAATATCTCGTGTTTTGTAGCTCCATCATTTGAAACTGAATTGAGAAATGGTTATATGAGAAACTTTGTAAAGTCCCAATTCCAAAGCTCTGTGTCTACAAATGATGTCCAAATTCTTGAAGAAAAAGGCATCATTCAGAGGTAATGATAGAAGTTTGTCATTTTATAAATTAAATTTTAATTTTGCTATTGAAACTAATTCTGCGAATAAATCACCTAAGTGTGCAAATATATGGGCTGTCCTATAAAAATTGCACAAATTCTGCATAGTAATATTCCTCTATGATTGGATAACATAAAGCTTAGGAACTGCTGTGGACCAGCATTCAAGAAAAATGGAAACAGAAAATTAATGACTTCACGTCCTAGTGTTGAGTTTAATAACTACTTTAGTACATACTGAAAATAATAGCATAGAGACAATACATTTGTGGATATGCTGCAGTGCAAGATCATTTCTCTGCAGCAGGCAGGCCAACATTTAATTGCGTACAAGAAATGCATGCTTCTTATGTCTTGTGCATATTATACATCATTTGCAAATACTATATATACTATTGTTAAATTATTGTTTTAGTTATAACTTCAGTAATATATATATATATATAAATTTATTTTGTGTGACATTTTATCAACTTTGAGCAAAGAATGTTGCTGCGCAAAGTTTGTGGTATTTCTGAGATGTACTATATATATGCATTCAAATGGCTGGTACATTATTATAAGATTAGAGTCCTTGCATTACCTCTATATTTTAGCAATTTTGAAACCTAAAAGGAATTATAAAAATTAAAGAGCTCAAAGGTAGGTCTAATGCAATGTACAGAATTCAGCACTGATTTCAAGGATTAAGTCTGTATAGCAAACTTTCTTTCCCTGAAATTCTAATGGACATTTTTGGAAAAATAATCTGTAAGAATAATTCTACAAAGTTAGTTGATGATAATATGAGGCATTCAAGGTTGGAGATCTTATATGCTGATTTCTCTCAGTACTACTGCTTGATCCCAGATGAGAAGCTTTAGTAGGCACGTCATATCCCACACAAGTTTTAGTAAGCACCATTACGTGCTGGGAAATGTGTGCTCTTCCCTGAAATTATGAATTATGTCCTTAAATTTCATATTAAGCTATTAAGCATGTGTTGAACTGCTTAGTCCTTGCTTTTCCAATTTATTTTCTCCATGGTTGTGAGATTTCCTGAACTGTGAAGAGGAAGTTGTATGATTTATTTGCTTTTACTTTTCCAAAAACCGTTTAAATCTAGAGTGTAGAGAATATCTAGGCTGATCTATCATAAATAAATATTTTCACATTACCAAATTAACCAGTACCAAATATACCAGTAATTGCTCAAAAATAAGACCCTCTCAAATGACACCTGTTACATTAAGAAATAGAAGTGTAAGTGAATGTTTAATGAGAGTGGTTTTCTGATTAGAATTCATTTGTGTCTATTTAAACTGAAGTGCAATCTTCATAATGAAATAAAATATTTCAGTATGGTGCAGAGAGAAAAATTAGAAAAAAATTAATCATACATTATTGCCCATTTGTTTTCAGGCATACTAGTAACCAGCATAGTGTATGGAGACTTAAATTGAAATCATTCAATTACACATGGCTGTTATAATTTGCTTGAGTATTCAATTTATATATCTGGTAATTACCTATATATTTTATTTAATATTTTAATCAGTAACTCCAAACTCATCCTTAGGCTGCATCCAGCTCCCAAAGCAATTTTACATTGTTATTTAGTTGTTGTAAATATAGTGTTCATACTCTTTAGAGACATGGAAATGTGGACTGAGATTGTGTGCTTGATTGCTGTTGATGTAAAGCAAAATAGAATGAATAGCTTGGGGCTTTGTATTTCTCATGTATTTGTATGATAGTCCACATAGCTGGGTAAAGTGGGAGAACTTCTTACATTGATTCAGTCATTTAGTTATTGGCAATTGACTAATTGTGGTGCTTTACTATTCTAGCGTGTTTGGACTTTTCTATTACTTGCTGCTTCTGTTAATACTTTCTATCAATCAGTCAATAGGTGGCCTACTAGATGTGCAGCTGTGCAGTTCATATTGTGATACAAATGGAGATAAATTAAAGTTTGGCATATAAAAACCTGTTTATTTGTCCTTTTTGTTAGATATATATTGTATCAATGCTTATCATTTAGACTTGTGCATAACCTTTGAGTATTGCTTGTATGCTGCTTATATGATAAACTATATGTATGTATGTATGTATGTATGTGTACATACATACATATATATATATATACATGTATAACAATGGACTGTTATATAACTTGCTTGCATAAAATGTGAATTCCTATAATGCAATGAAGAAATTTTGACTAGTACTCGTACAATGCAATAAACAGTTCCGTATAATGTTTAAGATAAATTTAAGATTTTTACATAGTTTCTTAATTTTTTTTTTAGAAAAGCAAATGTGTGCGTTTACCTGTTTATACTATATGAATAGTGAAGCTGACAGTTTAAAAAATGTAGTGGTTTATAAAAAAGTAAAGGAGTGCATTATACAGGCGTCCATGCACATTTGAAGATGTAAGAGGGAAATAATTTTACTATTACACAGCTTTTAATAAAAATAAAAATAGTATGCAATTCACTATTTATATTTTTTCTTTATCAGAAGTATTAACAAATAAGTTCCAACACCACGATCTTAATATTAATTGTACAGATTCATGGCTCGAATAATCCATAGGTTCATCGTGATTGTTATTATTTAAAAACAGTTCTGTCTCCAGATCATTTTTAGATCAAAAATGTGGGGATAGACAGTCATTCAGTTTTCTTTCAAATTCCTTAAACCATTCTATTGACAGATCAATTTTCATGAGATGTGTTTCTAACATTTTGGCTATTTGTAACCCTTTATTTATATCTTCTAAAATCAAAAGTTGCTTTGGCACACTAGAAGTCTGGACTGAGTTTTCCTCCTCATCAGTAGAATGAGAACAAGTTGCTAATTCTATTAATTTGATTTCATCAATATCTGTATTGTAGTTTATTAAATGATATCTGTCTCATTCATATCAACAAAACACTCTCTACCAATATTTTGTCAAGCATTTATTGCACAATTTACTCTGTTTCTGGTGAAGTTGGAGAATTTGCTCTAATAATGGCATCTGACCATAACTTTTTCCACCTGGCCACCATTGCACTCAAATTACAATCAGTTTTTTTCTAAAATTGTTTCAAATGTATGTATGATATAAATAAATAGTTAAAAAATTTTTTTATGATTTGCTCGGTCCAATGGTTGAATAATTAATGTGTTGGGTGGCAAACAAACAACTTTAACATGAGGATAATTTAAATTTATAGGATGGCCTGGCAAGTTATACATTAGTAACAAAGCTGTAAAACTAGAATTTTTTTCATTGTAAATAATCTTCAACCTGTGGTATGAAACATTTATAAAACCAGTTTCAAAACATTTTGCATGTAATCCATTTTTTTTTTTGGTTTGCCTGTGTACAGGAAGCATTGAGTTTCCTACGTTTTGCATTACACATTGATTTAATGTACCATTAATTAACATTGGCTTAGTTACGTGTTCTTAAGCAGCATTAGAACACAAAATCAAAGTTATTCTGTCTTTTGATGCCTTGAAATCAAAAGCAAGTCATTTTTTGCAATATATGTCCCACTAGTCATTTTTTCCCATACAGAGCTAATTCATCAACAGTATAGGCTTCATCTACTATGTAATTGCCCTCCTCTGCCATTTTCGAAAAATTTTGGAAAATCTTTGAGCTGCTGTATCGGCTGATGCATTTTCTCCAACAATTCTCATATTACACAAAGAAAATCTCTTCTTCATACAATCAAACCATCCTGTTTTGGCTTTAAATTTGACTTTATGCAGTTCATTAGATGAAATACCATCAGAGTCTTTAAACATTGATAAACTTGAAGTGCCTTTTTTTTATGGCAAGACTATTTAAAGGTATACTTCTTGAGTAACAGTCTTTAATCCATGTCATCAAATATTTTTCCATCTTAGTCACTAACATGGCTTTTATTAGAGCAACTTTCTTCAAATCTAATATAGATATACCACTAGATAATATGGCTCATATTTTGCTTTCATTGTGTCTTATTGTTTGTATTGTTGACTCTCATAAGTTCAATCTTTAACAGTGGCTGCCACTTTGTACCAGATCTCAATTTATCCCAAATTTTGATTTTTCGTCCAGAGCTATATGCTTTTTTCTCAACTTCTGGGGTATTTTATTTCAGTACACATGGTTAAATATCAATTATATCTCATTACCAATATGTGATAACTTTCAATTTCGTGCAGTGCTGTTCAGAATTGGCTTCAGTGCCAATTTCACTTCCCTGATGCGGCCGAAGTGCTTTGCAGTTGCTATGGTGGTGGCTGCGACACACCAAGACGCTCAGTGCAGTACATGGTGAGAGAACATCACAACGCATGGAAAATACCTGGAAAGCCTGCAAAAAGGTCAGGGAATTTGAAAACTGACGATAAAAGTTAGTCAATTTCATACGGCAATCCCCTCAAAAGCGATTTTTACGCCAATGTTGGAAGCAATCACTTTCTTGCCGAATTACGTATTGTCTGAGCATCATTCGGACAGCTGGCATAGAGCCAATTTTGGCAACTCCAATCAGATTGTCACTTAGAAAAGAAAAGCAAGTTTCCAGTAACTTTGGTTTCCAGTAACCTCGAGAATCAAGAGATTCGCATGCGCTTGTTGAATGAGAAAAAGTACCTTCCTATTCTCATATAAAACAAAATTGGGTGAATCCTAGTATATGGTACACACTGTATCTGGCGAAATTGTGATGATTGTGTGTAAGGTAATTTTGGTATTGGTAACAGTTTTCAAAATCGTACCAAGGCCATACTGTAAAAAGGATTTTACCACCAAAATCTTTTGAACCTTTTTTTTCCCATTTTAATAGATGCCTTATTGTTATTTTGCAGTAAAATAAAAAAAAAATAGTAATCAGTCATCTAGACTAACTATTTAATATAATTATATTAACCAAAATACTGTTCATTATTGTAATTCAGTTTTTAATCCTTAAGTAGTTAACTTGATTTTAATGTTATTCATATAATTTAATGTGGCTTCTTCCTTCTAAATTAATTTTTTACTAGCTAATAATTCTTTCAAATTCCAGGCAATTTTAATTGGCATACCCCTGAAACTAATTCTATTGGTATACTTATCTAGCAGTATAAAATACTTATTTTTAAATACTATTCTAGCAGTATAAAATACCTGAATTTATTTAAAAATATCATTAAATAGATTTCTTTCTTTCGTTTAGCTGCAAAATGTCTACAAAAAAAAAAAAGGAATGGAATTTTCTTAAAACATGGCTGGAAAATCTGGAAAAGTCAGGGAATGGGGTTGTGAGATTGGTCTCATGATGCATGTTCCGTATAATGTGATTTCCTATTACATGGAATGTATCCCCATTCTCATTTTATTAAAAAAATCGGAACCATCAGCTGCTTTCATGTTGTACATTTAGCACAATCGTCATGCTATTTGAGTTCAGTACCACTGGTACTTTAAAGGGCACCGCTATATAAAATATACCGGATGTTTGTCAATTTTTCAACCTTCTAAAAAGGCTAATTTTCCTACACCAAAAGCTGTAATCCTAAATTTCAAGTGTTTTCTTTTGATTCTAAATGGCAGCACTACCCTATGAATGCTCAATATTTTGCAGTTATGAAATTAATATGCTTCGCTTCAAGGTATCGTGTTTGAAGGTTCATAAATTCTGTTGGAGAGAGAACAATTAAAAATTTGCAAATATATGACGTACACATGCTGAATTTTATATATTTACTGCATTTCAGTTGGAAATCATAGTTAAAAGCAGATTATTTATATGATTTTAAGACCGGTAATATAATATATACCGGTGTCCATGCTTAGGGTACTACGCCAATAGATGGCAGCACCAGGCTTCTCCTACTCTACTCTGTGAGATGACAATTTCTTTGTTACAATTATTTAGGATGTAATAATTTGTTTATTATTAATTTACAAGTTGCTTAGGATTCAATATTGTGTTCATGCGGGAGGGGAAGTTTGCTGACCCCGTGCTGAGGATGAATAAAAGTATTTTACTTTCTTTTTATTCTTTGCTTACTCCAGTTGAGCTTCTCATTTGTCTCTGTTTAGCTAAAATTTTAATTTCACCACTTCACCCTTTTCCCGGATTAAGACTCATTGTTTTAAAAATTCTCGTCTACGTTACACAATTGTAGAGGTTAAAAGTTACATGTTAGCCCCAAATGACTCCCGTTGCTTCATGTTTTCCAAAATGTTAGAATGCAGCAAAAATGATAGGATTTGATCAACAGCTAATTTGTCATGTGGGTGTCACAAAATCTTCACAAAAAGGCTGTGATAACATCACACAAAAAGTAAGTTCACTTACAAACATGGAAATAGAAATGTCCCTCACTTAGTGGAATGGAAAAACTGCTGATTTGAAAGCATGCTTTTGTGCCTTAGGGTATCGTTTGTTAATTTCAGATGAAAAACTAGGGCACACGAGAAAAATTTTCCCCCCGAGTTAGGATACAAGTGCGTGGTTTTCAATATAAATGTTCACAGTTGGGAAAATGTTTTAGATTCTTTGGAATGAGAAAAAGGGGATGAAATATTTGAGTTTTTTACTTCCTTGTACGAAGTAAAAAGGAACTATTGTAATCGTGAAAAAATATAGTCATATTTCAGTGAAAATATCCATTTTGATCGTTATTGAATGCAATTAAAGGATTTTTTGCATGATATCTGAACATAAGGACAGAATAAAGGACTCTT
>KK113021.1:618646-629451 GCA_000611955.2 Stegodyphus mimosarum | reverse complement strand
AAAAAAAAAAAAAAAAAAAAAAGAGAAACATAAGCACTAAATTGAAAAGTGATACGCCGTTTCTTGTGAAACAACGCAAAACGCCCAAACGAAAGTACTAACTTCGGGACTAAATCCCTTTGGACTGAAAAAAAAAAAGAAAACTCATTCGAATTTTGAAAAATCGATGTGCACTGGCTCTTGTCTATATGCATCTTGTGTACCAGATTTCATAGGCCTGGGTCTATTAGCTTACGTGCAGTACGAACGAAAGACACCTACACACACAGAAAGACTCGTCCTTTTAAATATAGATATATAAATTAATTAAACAATTTACCTTTGCAAAAAGAAACAATCTTTCAATTGCTTAAACTGTTCAATAGAGTGAAATCTCGCCTTGCTATAGCCCATTATGTGTTAAAATGACGCAATTTCGTCAGAAAACATAAAATTAAAAAAAAAAAAAACTAATTCGAATTTCGAAAAACTCGCTTCGAGGTGCACTGGCTCATGCAAAAAAATCATGCAAAACTTTTCAATATCTTACAAACAGTGAAATAAGCAAAAAATAACATGAAAGAAACTCAAAAAACAAAACATTTCGCGCAGAATTTTACTCTGAAGAACAACTTTATCAAAAAAGAAATCAATAAAAATGTATTATATATATAAAAAATGACAATGAAATATGCAGTATCCCTTAATACAAATATTACTTATCCTAATAAATAAATTAACCAACTTCCCTTTGCAAAATCTTAAGAACTCAAATGGTATAAACAGATTAAGAACTTAAACAGATTAAAAAATATCATGCAAAACTTTTTTATAATTAAAATTATATATAATTAAAACATAATATTACAATGAAATAAGCAATATCCCTTGATACAAATGTTAATTATCCTAATAAAGTAATTAAACAATTTACCGTTGCAAAAAGAAACAACTTTTTAATTTCTTAAACTTTTCAGTCTCTTAAAAACAGTAACATAAGAAATACGATGAAAAATTGTTGCCAAACCGAAATTTTTAAAAGAATGAAACTATTCAAAATGATGCAATTTCATCAAAAATCTATCAACAACAATAAGAAAGGAAAATTGTTGCCAAAACTACATTTTAAAATATCTGAGATGTGAGAAGTGTATTCGGAAGCTTCATTTAAAAAATTTTAAAAAAATACAAAATATTATTATTTTTCCAAAATTCTTTTTTTAAAAGGAGTCGAAAGGATTAAAGTTCAATGTGTCCAAAAATCAAAGGAAAATAAACAGCAGATTTTTTAAAATAAGTTTTTTTAAAAAACATTCCGCTGAAAAGGTGTTAAGCTCACCTTTCTAAATAAATTCGTATTTAATCGATTTATTGAAATACGAAATTTATTTTAAGTTCGTAAAATAGCTAAGTGTCTACGCTTCACGGCGATGTAAAAATGAAATGTATAGAGTGAAATCTCGCTTTCCTGTAGCCCATTATGTCTCAAAATGACGCGATTTGGTCACAAAACATAAAATAAAAAAACTTCTAATTCGAATTTCGAAAAAATCGCTTCGAGGTGCACTGGCTCTTGTGTAGATACACCTATGTACCAAATTTCGTGGCCCTGGGTCTACTTGCTTACTCGCAACACGAACGAAAGACACACACACACACAGACTCTTTGTTTTATGTAGAGATGTTTGTAAATTGTGCATTTTTTGCTTTAAAAATTATTGAATTATGTTGTTCTTATCTTCCAATTAAGGTTTTTATGCTTTTAGTTAACCTGCATGGTATAATAGCAGAATTATCGACAATTTAAAAGTTGTTTATGTGAGGTTAAGCCTAAATACTTTGGCCGTAGTGGCCATATTTATTTACATTTGAAACTTAGCAGAATAGTGGATTTGTTGCTAATATAGAGAAACTAAGCTTTGCAACAATAAAGATAATGCCTTCTTTTATTATTGCGAATAAAATCATGCTTAATCAATTCTGAAATTTATTCGAAGAAATAAGTGTTTAAGATTTACTTCGTAATTTTTAATATAGATATTTTGAGTTTTTATTTATTTTTGCCTTGTTGCAAAGTGAGATCTGAATTAATTGAATGAGAAATACTGAATCGTCTGTGAAAAGGGTGTTTCTTTTTTGTTTTGTTTGTTTGATTTCTTTTATACATCATTTTAGATATATCATAGTATTTGAAAAGAGCATGCGGCAACGATTGGATAATTCTTCAGATGATATACGTAATTTTTGTGCATTCTGAGTTATGAGATGAATATATGAACCTAGTGCCACAGTGTCGCTATAGTAAACAAATGTAGTGAATTTTAAAGAGTGCATTTATTCTATTATGGTTTATGCGCTATCGACGAAGTAGATTTAATTCAATCCAGTAAGTTTAAATGAAAGCAAAATGCGTATAATTTAATATTTCGTACAAGTAATTCATGTGGTGTAAACATCAGATTTTGTTATTTTTAATGAAGCATGCTCTTTTTATATATTATCTAAAGCATAAAATATAATAACTTCAAAAATGCAACATAATTTTTCAGCCGAGTTGCAGTTTTTCAATTTTTTATTTTTTGCCTGAGTTACATCTCCTTGTAACATTATAATACTTCAATTACAGCATGATACGGTTTTTGCATGTAGTGTTATATTTGCTAAATTTTTTCATAAAATAATATTGAATTTAAATTACTTTCGAGAACTTTTTACCCATATTTTACATCAGTACGTTCAGCTGGGTGACATCATCAAAGTGCATAAAAACATAAATTTTATTTTCAAAATTTTAAATTTGTAGGGAACTTTTAAATGTTTTTGACTTGTATAACTATATTCAAGCACCCATCTCTATAGATGCACATCAAAAGTATGCAGGAATAGATTAAAAAACAAACATTAACTATTGGCAGCTACCTAAAAAAAATGTCTTAGAAGGGCACCGCTATATGATGAGTCACGCTTCTGTTTACCCAGTGACAGTCGCCGCATACGTGTGTGGCGTCGACGTGGAGATAGATCTAATGCGGCAGTAACTGTGGAACGCCCCACCGCGCGACAACTTGGCACAATGGTTTGAGGCGCTATTGCCTACAATTCCAGGTCATCTCTAGTTCGTATTCAGGCACTATGGCGGCCTAACGATAGTTTAAAGTATGCAGGAATAGATTAAAAAACAAACATTAACTATTGGCAGCTACCTAAAAAAAATGTCTTAGAAGGGCACCGCTATAAAATACACTGCTCAACATTGAAAATGCAACACCAAGAAGGAGTGGTCAGAAATGTATGCAAATTTTAGAGTAGACGCACATCACTGAGTTATGCAAATGATGTGAAATGTGCTGCTCTCCGACGCACGTGAAGTAAGATATAAGGGAAGGAACGTGCAGAATGGGCAATACTTGTGTCGTTATTTCTGCCAGATGAATTATCGAAGAAAGTTGGTTTTTGTCCCGGAGGATGCGTGTAATAGGAGAGAATGCCAGGCTGCCATCAACGAAGGCACTTCCAGCAGATAGACGATTTTACGAGGGGTATGGTAATCGGACTGAGAAGGGCGGGTTGGTCCTTACATCAAATCGCAGCTGATACCCACATGGATGCGAGCGCAGTGCATCGGCTATGGCGAACATGGTCAGAACAAGGGAATATGGGAAGAAGGAGGGGTGCAGCCAAAGTGACGTCAGCACGCGTGGATCGACCTATCCACCTACAAGCTGTGGCGATACCGCAAGTCACTTGTACCGCAATTCTGCAGCATGTGCTATATACCCTGGATGTTCCCCTATCAACCAGAATCATTTCCCGTCAATTGGTTGGACGCGGCCTGCACTCATGGTGTCCGTTAAGAAGACTGCCATTGACCCAACAACATAGATGGCAAAGTTTAGAATGGTGCCGGACTGGAGCGATGTGGATGACAATGGCAAAACGTCGTGTTCTCAGATGAGTCATGCTTCTGTTTATCCAGTGACAGTGGCCGCATACGGGTGTGGCGTCGACATAGAGACAGATCTAATCCGGCACTAACTGTGTAACGCCCCACCACGCAACAACGTCGCATAATGGTTTGGGGCGCTATTGCCTACGATTCCAGGTCACCTCTAGTTCGTATTCAGGGCGCTATGACGGCCCAACGATACTTGGATAATGTACTGCGGCCGGTGGCAATCTCCTACCTTCAGGGCCTGCCTAATGCAATTTGTCAGCAGGATAACGCCCGACCACACAGTGCTCGCATCTGCCAACATGCTCTGCAAGGTATACAAATGCTTCCCTGGCCACCATACTCTCCTGACCTGCCTCCAAGCGAACATGTGTGGGATGTGATTAGACGCCGTTTGCAGACTCTGCCCCTGCCTCGTTCAGAGGAAGAACTATGGCAAATGGTTGAAAGGGAATGGAGAGCCATCCCTCAGGACAGCCATCTGCACTTTTATTGACTCTATGCCTAGACGTATTTTTTCGTGCATCGCTGTCTGTGGTGGTCCTACATCCTACTGAGCCGACGCCGTTCTCGCTTTGTATTCTGACTATCATTTTGAAATAAAGATCACTTACTGCTGCTTGTTCGGACTGAGAAGGGCGGGTTGGTCCTTACATCAAATCGCAGCTGATACCCACATGGATGCGAGCGCAGTGCATCGGCTATGGCGAACATGGTCAGAACAAGGGAATATGGGAAGAAGGAGGGGTGCAGCCAAAGTGACGTCAGCACGCGTGGATCGACCTATCCACCTACAAGCTGTGGCGATACCGCAAGTCACTTGTACCGCAATTCTGCAGCATGTGCTATATACCCTGGATGTTCCCCTATCAACCAGAATCATTTCCCGTCAATTGGTTGGACGCGGCCTGCACTCATGGTGTCCGTTAAGAAGACTGCCATTGACCCAACAACATAGATGGCAAAGTTTAGAATGGTGCCGGACTGGAGCGATGTGGATGACAATGGCAAAACGTCGTGTTCTCAGATGAGTCATGCTTCTGTTTATCCAGTGACAGTGGCCGCATACGGGTGTGGCGTCGACATAGAGACAGATCTAATCCGGCACTAACTGTGTAACGCCCCACCACGCAACAACGTCGCATAATGGTTTGGGGCGCTATTGCCTACGATTCCAGGTCACCTCTAGTTCGTATTCAGGGCGCTATGACGGCCCAACGATACTTGGATAATGTACTGCGGCCGGTGGCAATCTCCTACCTTCAGGGCCTGCCTAATGCAATTTGTCAGCAGGATAACGCCCGACCACACAGTGCTCGCATCTGCCAACATGCTCTGCAAGGTATACAAATGCTTCCCTGGCCACCATACTCTCCTGACCTGCCTCCAAGCGAACATGTGTGGGATGTGATTAGACGCCGTTTGCAGACTCTGCCCCTGCCTCGTTCAGAGGAAGAACTATGGCAAATGGTTGAAAGGGAATGGAGAGCCATCCCTCAGGACAGCCATCTGCACTTTTATTGACTCTATGCCTAGACGTATTTTTTCGTGCATCGCTGTCTGTGGTGGTCCTACATCCTACTGAGCCGACGCCGTTCTCGCTTTGTATTCTGACTATCATTTTGAAATAAAGATCACTTACTGCTGCTTGCTCTGTCTTTTTTCCAAATTTCATCACTTTCTGACCACTCCTTCTTGATGTTGCATTTTCAATGTCAAGCAGTGTATATACCGGCTCTAAAAATTCAGAATTTCGTTCTAGATATTTTTAAGTCTCAATTTTGTGTTCTTATGGTCCATAAGTTACAATTCATGCAAAATTTCATCACAATTTAAAATATTTTATATACTGCCCCTTAAAGGGTTAAATAGTAATTTTATTCTATGAAAATTAAACTCCCTGTTCTGTAATGTCACATTTTAAAAATCCAATTATAAAACCATATTAAATTTTACAACAAAAGTATGTCAAAAAAAGGGGCTTTTATTTTCAACTAAATAGCTCACTGCCTTTGCTTAATCTTTTGTTTTTGATGAATTTTCAGTTTTATGGCTATTTAAATTAACTTTTATGGCACTGTTACTAATAGTGGTTTATATAATGACAAATTTTATATGCATTACCGATGTAGATTACTTACCTGCATTTATACTTCTAGCAAAAATTCTTATTTTTTATTTGTCATTAATTTGCTGACATTATAAAATATTTGTAATATAAATGAAAGATAAATGCACCAGTATCAAATTTAGAATTATGAAAAAGCTATCTTGGCATTGAATGAAGGTTTTTGTTTAATTTTAAATTCAGTATTTGTGTCTAGCAAATTGTTGCCTACCGTAAGTTAGTATATTTTGCAAAATTTAAAAAATCAAACGCATTTATAGATTTTTCTGAATTTAGTATTGCTGTTAAAAGGGATATGCAAATGTCAAATAATAGTCAAAAAGTGATTTACTCATAGAAGCCATGTGGCTTAGAATTGGTCAGACTTGCTTGTGCCATGGCTAATCTATACTAAGAGAAAAATATTGAACCTCATTGTCATTCATTTTAGCCTAAAAAAATTTTGTTAGGTTGTATGAATGGGTCATTGAGACTTTCATGTCAATAAATTGGTATCTCCTACACTAACTTACTCCTTTTTTATCTCACTCTGTCCATAGTCTGTTTACACGAGGTGCCTGTTTTTTAGAAAAATGATCTTGAGTTTCTATTGTATTGAGTCATTAGGTATTTTCAATGTCAGGAAGTTAAAGAGATGAGCTATGCCCTTGCCAGGACTCGAACCATGGACCTCTTGAATACGCATCGAGCACGCTGACTACTACACCACGAAGGCATGCGAAAAAGGCGGGAGAAGTACCTTATACACTCCCCCTCTTAAAGGACGAATGGGGATTAGGGGACCCAATTGCCAAACTCATCCACCACCTTCTTTTGTTCAGGTGCCACTTGTAGAGTCATTAGGCATTTTCAATGTCAGGAAGTTAAAGAAATGAGCAATTCCCTTGCCGGGACTTAAACCATGGACCTCTTGAATGCGTGTCAAGTATACTGGCCACTGTACCACGAAGGCATGTGAAGAAAGTGGTAGAAATATCTACTATATATTACATTTCCAATGCATTCAAAGTCAGAAACCTACTGTCATGACTACCATAGTCTTCAATGAGGCATAATTTAAACGGTCTGCACAAGAATAGCAAGGAAACATTAATTCCAGTAACTTTTAAGTCCAGCAACTCTCTTTGTCCTCTCCTTATACTACATCCAAAGATGATTTCCTGCACATAATGTGTTTCCTAATCATTTACAAATCTCTCGGAGCTCTGGAAAATAGAATGATTATGTGAGAAATAAATGACAAACTATGTATTGAAATATGAATCATGGAAATTTTAAGTGAATTGTCTTTCCTAGTGGTATTAATGTTAATAGTACTGGTGTAATATTAATTTATATGTTATGTTAGTTGCTTTATTTGTAAATATGCTTGTGTATGCATTTCTTTTTTTTTCTCATTTTAATTGATACTTGCAGTATTTATAACAAGTGTATTTATATTTACTAGGCATAATTTAAATTTACCCCTTACAAGTGCGTATTTCACCACTTCGGAACCGAAGGCAAAATTTTTAACAAGGTACCATCAGGAGAGAACTACTAAGAATAGCGGAGAACTTACAAATAAAGAGGTAAGATAAACAATATTGTATTTTGATTTCATATTAACATTTTGCAGCTTGGTTTTGCTAATTTATATTAATTAAAAATTTGTTGTGTACTGAATATAAGATTATAAATCTGTCAAAACAGTATCTTTGTGCATATTTAAATATTTTGCAGCATTATTATTTGGAAGTCTGCTGTGTGCCAAAGACACCTTTGTATCTAGAAAAATTATCCAATGATCTTGCAGGTCATAGAAAATGCATAGCTAGTGAATATGTATTGTGTCTAAAATGCACAGGAAGCACTTGAACACTGGTGCATTTCTTGGCAAATGTGTCAGTTTGAGCTGCATATGCGTTAGTGTTTGCATTAGCTAATGAGAATGCTGTTATGGCACATCCCAGTCTTTGTAGAATCAATTATGCAAGCTTGACAAGTTCCACCAACACTTGCAGGTGCAGGTTTGGGGTATTGAGAAACTGTATGTCACCTAGTAGTGTTAACAAAAACTTTTTAGCTAAAGTAGCAGGTCAAGAATCGAAAAGTAACACATTGATGTGCCAGGGATTGATTTTTTTCTTTTTGTGTTGTAGTATGTACACGAGTCACATGACCTTAGACATCATCATAAATTTAGTCTTTGTGGGTTCATAAGTTACAGATGATTAAGTTCTTGGTTATTTTATTGTATATATTTATTTTAACAAAAATCTTAAAATAATTTTTTTATTTTTAAGTATCCATTTCTTCTTTTAATTAATTATCAGGTTGTTAATTTTTAGGTAATTTGCTGATATCTACTGTTAGGTGCTTCTTCATATTCGAATTATAATTTAATTGTATTGAATTAACCTCTTATTTTTTAGTCACTTTTTACTTTAATTATTAATATTTTAGTTAATTTTTCAACTTATTTGTTCATGAGATTCTGATTATTAAAAAACGCTATGGTCTTTTGCTGTTAAATTTGTTTGTATTGTTATGTAGAAATTTGATGCTACTTTAATTTTTAAGTCTCTACAACTTCATTGAGTCCTAAAATTGTTTTGATAGTTTCCTTTTTATTATAATCTTCTCAAAAGCGGAGAGCTTGCAAAATGAAACATCACAATATTCATCCATTGTTAGAGAAAATGAGGATTTTTTAATTTCACTTTTCTTTGAGCAAATTCAGTTGAAATTTTTTTACCCCAAATGCTATGCGTTTTGCTGTGTGTAAACACAAAAATCGTAGATGATGTATTTGCTGGTGTTTTCATATCAAGAATTTACTCAAATGGTCAAGGGACTATATGGATGTATGGCAAGCATCAAATACTGAAAGTTTCACTTCAAACTGATTAATGTTCTTCATTTTTTCATGTGCACTTTTTACACCATTGTGAGGCAGAATTAAAAAAAAAAATTATGTATGCTTAAAAGAAATACTATGCTTCATTAAATCAGTTTTATGCACCCTCATTTCACATTTACAAAGCTTGAATGTTTTTTTTTATTTGCCTGGTAACCAGTTCTCAAACATAGTCATTTTTAAAGGTGGTGCAGTTTTTTTTTCTTCTTTTATATATATATATTATATAAGTTAATGCTGATGCTATAATCTGACTTGAAGTTTGCAAGCCTACTCATAGAACACCAAAATATTAAACAAATCACTTAATCAAACCCATAGAAACACTAACAACAAGTACTGAAATCTGAGTACATATACGCTCACATGCAGTAATTTCAGGATTGCCAGATTATTTCATCTGTTGTTTAAGCCTAAATAAATTATTACCTTCTATTTTTCATTAATCGTATTAGATACGGTATTTTCCCATAGCCACATTTTATGATATATTAAAAAAATTTTAAAGTAGCGTAAAAATGGAAAATTTGCAAAATTGCATAGACTTAAATTTTAAGTGCCATAGATTACTCAAAAGTAGCAAATTAGCAGAAAATCACAGAGTCAGGTGATGAGTCCAACAAGGTGTCAGAAACCTTTACTAGACTAGCAACAGCCCTAGGATAGTAATTCTAGTGAGGTTAGGTTAACTGAATATGGCAAAGCTTACAAGAGCTATCTAACTAAGGGGAGGACTTCTAAGGGAAACTGTTTCATATGGACATTAACTACATATGGAATGTGGAAAATCACACAGGTTGAACTCCCAGTATTCAGTAGTGTTAAACATGCAACTACTGGTGAGGCCAGTTTTTAATGAAGATCATGCAGCAGTGAGAGCTGCATAAGTATACGGACAGGTTTACCATAGTCATACAGTGCCACTTCCAACAAAGATATAAAATGATTCAGAAGATATAAAATGGCAGCTTCCATTTTATATCTTCTGAATGTCTAGTGTCATAAATCATCAGTATACAATGGCCGATAAGGGGTTGAACTTTACCATTAGTGTCTAATATGACATCTATTACAAGTTCCGGGGCACTGACAGCAAAATTTACTGTTATGGGTGGTATGTGATTGGAGCTGCATTGTGTTCACTGAGGAATCAAAGTTTCAGTGTTACTCGCTCCATGCCGTTCTAAAGTTGCATATATCCGTAAGTTAATCCTTAATGTTGTTCTTTGGGAAGGCATGGCCAGTGGTACCATTCACCATTAGTATCCTTAGCTTACATTAACCGTACAGGTAGCCAAGTCATATAGTATATGCTTTCAAAAGTATTATTTATGCCATATTTAATTATCTGGTTGCAACGAAAGTTTTCTGCCAAAAAACATTAATAAAGTTGTGAAAAAACATGAAAGCAGTACCTTTAGTGCAGGTAGTAATCACCACCAAAATGTATGATTTTCTGGCAATCTTCTGGTAGTTTTTCAAAGCCTTCGGCCCTACAACTTGGTGGCAACGAATCCAAAAACAGATCAACCTGATTTCGGATGTTCCGTGCAGAATGGAAGATAGCACCAGCAAGATGTAGCTGCAGGTAGGGAAAAAGGTAGAAGTCTGAAGGAACTGTGTCAGGGATATATGGCGTGTGTAGCAAAAGATCCCATTTCAGTCCGTACAAAGTCCAGACGGTGATTGCAGATACATGTAGTCTTGCATTATCTTAATGAAACATTATCTTTTTGCGCCAGAACTCAATTCGATGTTTTTTATTTATAGCAGCATCAACGTGGACTAGCATCTTGCTGTACACTTTACTGTTAAGGTTTCTACCTTTTTCCGGATACTTTTTGGAA
>KK113021.1:585866-618582 GCA_000611955.2 Stegodyphus mimosarum | reverse complement strand
ACCGGATACAAAACATGATACTTTTGTTATTCAAATTGCACTTTGCTAAGCTGCGCTGTGCTTTGCTGTACACTTTATTGAGGTTTTTAGCTTTTCCTGGGTACTCTTTGTGGATAATACCACGGCAATCCCACTAGGTATAAAGCATGATCATTTTGTTGTTCAAGTTGCAATGCTGCCATCGAGCTCCCTGGGTGCAGACCAGCCCCCTTTATGGCCTGTGTTCTTGAAGTAAATTCACTTTTTATCAAAAGCCATGATCTGGTCCAGTCCAGAATTTTGTCCTTGCATTGGTATACGAGTGGGTTAGTGCAGGTTGAACACATCTGTTCTTATCAGCTTGATTCTGCCAATGCGGCACACAGCAATTGACCTTATAAGTCAAGTTTATGTGATGCATAGTGCAACTAATGGACATGACACTAGTGTCGTAACTCAGCAAGCTCTCAAGTGATTGCTTACTGTTCTTCTCCCACAAGTTCTCACTGGTGAATCTCATCAATATCAGTAGTCTGGTAGGAGCATTCTGCTTCTTGAATTTCATAATCCTTGTTTTTGAACTTTGAGTACCAAACCTTCACAGTGTCATATGATAGATCATCAGTACCTAAGGCTGTACATTTGATTTGGTGACATTCTGTAGGTGACTTTCTGCAACAGAACTGGAAGTAAATGATGGTTTTAATCTGCTAGTGTGATAGTTCCATTTCAGGCACCTTGTACTAAATAACAATATTTTTTGCAAATTTCACAACACAGTGTTCTAAAGCAAGTCTCTTTCTTTCAAATGCCAAAAATTGTTTGACAAAATATTATTAAACATGCCAACATGAACTGTTTGCACAGATGATATTTGCAGTGGCTGGGAACTTTCATTAAAACCCGATATATAGACATGCATCTTGGAATGTGTTCAAATGATTAAGCTAGGATAAATATCAGGAAAATAAAAGAATCGGTATATTTTGTACGAGGGTCATTTTTGAATTATAATCAAGAAAATATTAACTCATGGCTGTTTTGGAGCCAGACCCATGGCTCCTTGAAGGGTTAATGGCCTCACAATAATGCATCAACATCTTGTTACTCGCTGTATTGGTAATGCTTTCATGTTTGTCAGACAGTGCTTATCTTTCATTTTTTTTAGGATAATGTCGTACATCATGAGCATCTTCAGGAGTGTCATAGTCTCTTGGTCTGATGACTCTCAAGGCTTTTCCCCAATTGAATATGTATTGAATGTATTAATTTAGAAGTCAAACAACACAAATCAGCGTTATATTCGCAAATCTTCACAGCACTAGTTTCGATGGTTTCACCAAACTATCGTCCTCAGCTGCCAAAGCGCAAATGAACGACCTCTAAAGTTTGGTGAAGCACAGAAAAATGGTGTTAATGTGGAAACAGCTAAATATGCTGTATACTATTTCTGCATAACTCACTATTTGTCCCTTCATCACCAAATGATCATCTGTTAGGCTTGTCGTGACTGGATGAGCTTTAGCCAGGCCCATCTTAGAGCTAGGAAAGTTGCATCCTGTACCACTGATGAGTAGCGCTTAACAGAGTACTGCAGTATAAACTGTATGATAACCAGTACCACTAGTGTGTAGCACTTGCAGAGTACTGCAGTAAAAACTGTTTGATAATCAGCACCAGTGATGAGTAGCAACTTAACGGCAATGTAAACAATATGGATAGCCAGCACCACTGATGAATAACACTTTACAGAATACTGCAGTATATGAACTTTGAAATATGAGCTTTGGAATTGATTAATCATTAATTTAGTGCATGAATCAGTACAGTCTACTAAAATTATTTTGAAATTTTTCTCACTGTTTTCTTCTTCAGTGATTGGTAAGTCCATGAAATGTGGTAGATAACAGTTCCATTGCTTTGTAAAGATGTTTATACAGGCTTTTCTAAAAAAAAGAAATCTGACGTAATAAAGGTTCCATTATATGTGTATCCAGACAACATATCAACTGAATCTGTATCTTAGAATTAGAAATTCTAAGAACTGCAGAGGTTTTCTAAGACCTACTGTGGCTCTTAATTAGCTAATATACTCTGTCATTTACTTGTAAGCTAATGGCCAGAATGAGTAACTTGAATAGTCTTAGTCAGTTATCTTCAAAAGAAAAAAAAAGAGACTTCTAATAAATAAAAATCAGTTAGCAAAAGCATATTAATTCTACATCTCAGAGTACAACTGAAATTAATCTACAAACCACAGTTGCACTATGCACATCGCTAGGTTTAAATTTAGGCTAATTGCTTATTACAGTATGTGAAGGCAATGTGTGGTCAACATGAAAAAACATTACATTAAACTAATTTACACAAACTAATGCATTTTAATAGTGCTTAACCCCTAAGTTACCCTTACATGTTCATTGGCAAGAATGACTCCTAAGTAACTATATCTACATACTGATCAGTTCATCATTTTCATCAGCTTTTCTTGCCATTCTGCATAGTGTGAGTTAAAATTAATGACTGGCTATGTTAATGCTGCCTGTGTGTGACTTCATACAGTTCTAATCTGAGCAAAGGACTATGCTGAAAGCCAAGATGGGTCAATATGCAACTTAAAACTTCATCCTTAAGTGAAACTTAAGGCATCCCACAACTAAATATTTACATAATTTTAAAAGTACTGAAACAGTTTGTGAATAAAAGAAGTTTCCAGAAATTAGGTGTCATTTGCTATTTTTTATTATGGTAGTTACTTAAAAGCTTACCAAAGTGATACTTGCTGCCTTGGCTCTGCAATCAGGATGGTATTTCGTTATGGTGTAAAAGTTAACTTCTGTATGATAGTCAGAAGAAAAACAGAAAGTCCTAAGTCATAAAAAACTTGCATTCTGTTCTATTTATATTTTTCACCTGATTGTAATAGTATTACATTTTATTCAAAAGAAAACTGGGTGATTTTTACAGTAATAAAAGAAACTTCATTCAGTTGAAGAATAAGACATTAATTTAAAAAATAGACTAACAATTAAAAATAAAAACATATCACAACATCTAAGGAGAAACTGAAATATAGAAGTTATTTTTAAATAAATGGACAGCTCAGAAGTATTTAAAAAAGTAATGGCTTAGTTTCTTATGTACAACTAACTAGCTTGAGGACTAGTGTGTGCAAATCACATTTTAAATGACTTATTTAGTTCATTAGATATGAACTGGATGATCACATATCTTTTTTTCCAAAGCAAAGTTACAACTATCTGTATTCATAATACCATTCAGTATGATTGCAATTTGTTGCTGATATATATTGTTTCTGCTGTTGTGTTGGCCACTGAAAGTAGAGCATCTTCATGGCAGTCAGTCACAGAAATATAGTTTTTGCAGTTTGCAATTGTGGGAATAAATATATTATATCTACAATCGTATGAATACAATGTTTATTTTACATTTGTGTATAAAAATGTCACATTGCAATCACAGGATAACGAGTTAAACAAGGAATGCTTCTCATGAAGATAGCTTAACACCCCTGCTCTCTTACACCATACCAGTGGCTGAGTGGTTAAAGGTGTTAGGAGTGCTGAGTGGTGTGTTAGGAGGACAAAACCATTACAAAATTCAAAATTAATGCAGCTATTCATGTTCATAATTATGTTTCTTACAAAACATATTAACAATTATTAGAAAATATGTTATTTAGAATTCAAGTAGTATTGAAAAAGAAAAATAATAATCAAGTAGATGAGCAATTTAGTCATTTAAAGAGTTTATTTTTGATTTAGCATTTGATAGTATGGTTCATAATGCCAAATAATTATTACAATTCGGTTTTAAAGGAAATAGTTTTACACTACTTTTTTTTTTCCACTAAAAATTGTCAGACCCTAATTCTTACAATTTTTTGTTTTAAAGTTTTTGACTTTTATAATTTATATGAATTATGCCATATTACATCTTAGCAAAATTTTTGCAACTATTTGTACATGGAATGGATTTAAGTTGAGAGTGTAAGTGATGATGATGTATATCATTGAACATAAAACTTACATACTATTAATGTACTGATAACTGTTTCACGCAATAAATACTTCACAATAAATTCATACTTCAATAATATCTTTTAGGAAGAACTGATAGAAAGACTTACTAGAAAGTTAGATGTTCTAAGATTAGAAAGGGTAGCTTTGCAAGAAGACATAAAGCAGAATGATGAACTTGGTAACAGCCTTGCTTCTAAATTGGAAAAGATAGCAAAGCCTAATGAAGTAGAAAAATTTAAACTTCATGTAGAAGAGCTGCAGAAAATTACCAATTTATTGTCGTCATTGTCTGGAAGGTTAGCTAGAGCAGAGAATGCACTGTTAATATTGCCATCTGATGTATCCTTGGAAGAAAAGGTAAATTTGAATATAATGTATTACTTTTTTTAAAAATTTCATTTATCATTTTTAAGTTCAGAAACATTTTTTTTTTAAATTAAGGAAACTTTTGTCATGTGTAATATGATTTTGAAAACTTTTAGATACAAGCAGTAATGGAATTCACTTTATATATATATATAAATTGAGTTTTTGAATTGTTGTTAATACATAAATTTAATGGAAAAAATGTTTGCAGCTAATATTTTTGAGCTTCAATATTAATTTCAGACAAATATTTTAAAAAATTTCCTCATCATTTTTTATTATTTGAATGTACATTTATGACTCTGTCCTCTGATTTTATGTATAGAATAAATGTATTCCATGAAACCTTTCATTGCCGTTACGTTATGCAGTTTGAGATTAATTATTTTTCTAATTTCTTATCAGAGAAACAGCTAATAATTTAATGATACATGAAAAATGTAATTTTGATCGATTCATTTAAATAATTTAAACTAAATGTATTGATAGGTTTGTTATTGGTTTAATTCTTTTAATCACTTAAAGATTTTTGCTGATACTTATGTGAAATTTTTCTATAGTCTTTATTCAGTTTTAGTTCATAAATCGTTTACAGAATCAATAGTTTATATATATTATCATTCAGTTTGCTTTATGCTGCTATTATGAAACCCGGAAGACTAATTTGTTTTATTATAGAATTTGATGATTATTCAGTTCATTTTTAAAAGTAATTCACAAATAGTTTTTGCATTCTAAAAATCAGTGCTTTAGCTAAATTATTTTAACAAAATTGCTAAATTAATTTAAACTTTTAAAATTAGAACAGGTGTTTAAAAATTAGTACGGTGGTGATAAAATTATTGTAATTAGTCATTATAATGAGGAGCTGCGTCTTTTTTCTTTTGCTACTGTATAAACGTTTTTTACAATTCTGAATAAAATATTAGGGAAAGTATGAATAAAATATTAGGGAAAGTAAAAATTTTGGCAGTCTTGTGTTAAGAAGAATTTTGCTTTATTTATAGATTCTTAGTTATTAATTTAGTAATAATAATAATTTTGATTGATAGTGATCTAGATTCTTATCGCTTATATGGAATTTAAAGAATATTGCAAGGATGAAAAAAAAATGAAAAATGTGTTTTCTTCTCCGTTTCTTTAAACTGAATTGCATAGTGCAACACAACCACCATATAATCCAATTTAAAGAAATTTTCTAAATTCATATGTAGTGTATTCATTTTAAAACAAAGCAAAATAGTTCTATGAATCTTGTTTTTCTTTTATTTGGTTTTATTATTCAGTTCTGTCTGTTGTTACAGTTGTTTTAGGAGAGTAGTAAAGAGTATCTAGAAGAACTATAACAATGAACTGAAAACAGTTAAGTCAAATGAAAGTACAAGGCTCGTATGATGATTTTGTTTTGTTCCTTTTATAAAATGAATGCTCTAGGCAGTGTATATGCAGGTCGATGAAGTGATGATTAAATGTCTAACATTCAACTCAAAAAGAAATAAAATATGGGTTATGACTAAAAAATAATAATTGAGGGATTAAACAAAATTTGCAGATTAAGTCATCAAATATTATGGTTTGTGATTTACAGTAATAATTTTATGTTTGAAAGTCTAAATGTAACTAGGTGAGCCAGGTTGCGTTTAGATTCTAACTAACTAACATTAGAAATCTGTTCTCATGAGATGTTGCTGTATTCCGTATATCTTTCAGATGCACACTGTTTACTTGCATTAGTGTTTTATCAAACTGTGGTCCATGGACCATAAATGGTTCTCAAAGCTTACCCTGGTAGTCATCCTAGATTTAAAAAAAAATAAAAATCAAATAAGCTACATATACCATACTATAACTAAAATTCTTGGTTTGGAAGTTTGGAAATTGCACATTATTTTCAATGAAAATGTGACGACAACATGGGAAGAATGAACCCGTTACGTACTACCCATGGTCTTCCCACTCTTACCATCAAAATGAAGCATTTTACGAGCATAACATCAAAACATAAAACAGTTATGAAAGAATTAGTAGGCTTATCCTTCTCATTAATGTGAGAACTATCATTTTTTTAATTTTTATTTAATAAAGTAAGGATTATCTAAATTTTAATAGCCTTGAATTATTAAAAATGTAAATTTTCTTCTATTAACTTTAATTACTTAATACTATGAATTTAAACTAACTGTATTTTTAAAATATTAGTTTATTAGCAGTAACATAGCCTAGAAAACTGCTTTTGAAGAAAACAATAGTAAGGTGATCAGAACATTTTAGTTTACAAAAGTGGTCTTCACTTGAGAAAAGTTTGAGGAACGCTGACTTGATGATTTGTTCTTCAACTGCTAATCATCATCTAAAAATTCTTTTCTGTGCAAGGTACTTTTTATAGCTAGTTACGTTAATATAAATGATTACATGCAGTATCAAACTGCTAGTTTCGTCATTCATCAGTGGAAAAGCAGAAATCAGAAAAGAATCTTAAGCTTAATCTTAAGGAGTAATTCAAGGTTGAAGATTTCTGTTTTAGATTTTGTAGTATATTACCTCCTAAATTATAACAAAGGCAGCGTTAAAAACAGGAATATGAAAAATTGGCCTATTACAATAGAAATTAAAAATATTAAGAAAATTCTGAAGAATAGAAATTTATTTTGTATTAGTGGAATAAAAGTGATATTTGCAAAATCTAAAAAGATCGCAATCATTTGAAAGGATTCTGATAGACTTTCCGCTAGCAGAATCAGTGTTTCAGTCTAGTATTTAAACTGTATTATGAAGTATTGATAACAATGTCATAACAAAAGAAATACAAACATTGTAAACAGCTCAGGTTGGAAAAATTGATTTATGAATATTATGTGGCCAAATCAGCAGAAAAAAAATATAAATGTTTACTGTTTGGAAATTTGCCAAGAGCTGAGTAATTGGCTATCACATTTCTTCAAAAAGAAACATGCTGCTCAAAGACAGACTGTGCTTGAATAACAATCGCATGAAAGTAAAATGTGAGTCAAAATAGCATATTTTTTGCCATTTTGGCTAAGTGCAAATTTTGCCATTTGTTGAGTGATTGTCATCACAATGGAAGATTTCAGTTATATTTGCTAAGAATTCCGTTACTTAAAAAGTAATTTTTTGTTTGTGATTGTGAAGGCAAGCCTCCACATAAGATGCTAACTGCAACCGTCACTCACCACGAGGCGAGATTGAAGGACAGAACAGGTTTCTCGCTCTCTTCTGCTGCTGGCTTTTGTCGAGGTAGGACGCCCTTCTGGGCTGTCCTGACCGGCGGAGATGTTGCTCTTTCCGGGTGACACGACTTAGCCATTTTTTCATCATCCTCTGAAGTTTCATCGATGTGCATATATTTAACGAATTTCTGTGGTAAAATGCATCACTTTGCCTTGCATCGAGTACCTTCTGCCGATAATATTTCGTTACAAAAAGAAATTTCGTGCTGAATTTCGTCGGACTCTTGTTCGTTCCAAGAATTCATATTGCCACGTGTTACCTCTTCGCGTCTGAACTTCGGACTGGAAAATGCATCTGATTTAATTTCATCGTATTTCGAAGTGACTTTTTCTTGAGTAATTCTATTGAACGTGCTGTCAATGCAAGGAAAGTACACGCATAGATGTTTTGAGATTCTTCTGGACTCCGTCTAGCACTCACAAGTAGCTTCATGCATGCCTTGTATTAATTATTCCCGTCTAGCACTCACGAGTAGCTTCATGCATGCCTTGTATTAATTATTCCATCTGGCATAGTGTATCTTTATAATCTGTTTTTTTTCACAGTCTGGCATACTAAATAAATTGTAATTTGTTGCAACAAGATCATGTAGCCTTCTTTGGGGTAAGTTATATTCTTGTTTTTATATTTTCTAGATCACACATTTTACCCTCACAGTTCTCTTTAGTATTATAGGTTATTGCGGTGACACAACGTTTAATATTTATTACTTTCACAGTTCTCTACATTTTTTTAGTTTATCACGGTCTGTTAGATATACTTCTTCACTACTTTTGCTACCACTCAGACACATCATCATCACTTTTTCTCTACATTTGGTGCCGTTCCAAAAAATTTAAGTCGAATAAGGTTGAGAACCTAAATACTTGGAATAAATTAAATAATCATTAATCGTAATTTTCTGTTCATGTTATGGACTGGAGATAAAATGTGTGACCTACAATATCTTTGCTACACATGTGATGTGAATTGAAATATTTTGAATATATATTTTCAGACATATGTAATATATTTAACTCATAAGTAAATTTCAATAATATAACATTGGAGTGCAGTGATATTGCCAAGTATATAGTAGTATTTAAATACTAATTTTAAGAAATGTCTGATCTGTCCATTTTGATGTCATGTATGTGGTAAAATATGTTGAAGAATATGATAATTAAGAATTAAATTTGTTATTCGCATTGATAATTACAAAATTATGCATATTTGATAGATGACTTATGCACATTACAATTTAGCATTAAGTATTGATAAAAAAAATTTATGTATATTTTAATGTGTTAAAATTGAATGTTCTAGAGGTAATATAAAAAAGAGATAGCAACTTAAGTAATTATCAGTAGTTAAGTTCATCTATGCCAAAATCAAGAGTAAAATCAGCTGCCATAATGACTACTTCCTTAGCTTCTGCTTTGCCTACATTTAGTGGTAATGTCTCTGAAAATGTTAACTTCTTTTTAGATCAGATAAATAGTGTGGCACAGCTTGAAAAATGGCCAGATGAGAAAAAGTTAATTATTCTAAAAATTAACTGTAGAGATAAAGCTCTAGATTTCTTGGTCAATGACCCACGGGCAGCTAAAGAAAATAATTTTGATAATTTAGAAAAACTACTAAAAGAAAAATTTGCTCAAGTTGAACCTTTTCAGGTTATTCAACAAAAATTTTCAAATATTTCTCAAAAGTGTAATCAATCGGTCAGAGAATTAGCTGAAGAAATCACGACTGCAGCCACAAAATACATTAATGAAGATTCAGTTGAAAATCCTAGCCTACACAGGTTAAAAGAAAATATGAAACTCACAAAATTTCTTGAAGCTCTTAGAGCTGATATCAGAATAGAAGTTAAAAAGTTAGGTCCTTCTTCATTTGATAAGGCTGTAGAACTAGCTAGTAATGTCGAAAATGCTTTAAATGATCAAAAGATTTATCTTAACAGCATTAATGTTGAGCAAAATTTAGAAATTAATACTTTGCTTAAAGAAAAGTTTGAACAAAATAAAATAATTCAAGAGTTAAAAGACAAAATAAATGAATTATCTCAAAATATTCAGGTAAATTCTTCACATGCAAAATTTAATCAGAGTGCTTCTACATCTCAGAATATGAATAGATTTGATAATGTATCTTGTCATATATGTAGTAAAAAACACTTAACAACAGAATGTTGGTATTTTCCTAAGCATAATAGACAGAATTATTCTAGCAGAACTTTCAGAGGTCATAGAAGTTTTCGTGATAATCGACGCAGGACTTATCATCCTTACAGAGGCAATAATCAGTATAAAGGAGGGTTTAACAATCATTTAAACTAGTTAAGGATTCTTGCCAGAAATATGATATTAAATTTAGACCCCTTCCAAGAATCCATAAAGACTGGGGGCATAAAAAATATTTCAACAGACAAACTACTTATAAAAAAATGCTTAATAAAAACAGCAATCAATTAGTAGAAAATAAGAGTAATAAAGATAAAATTACTACCAAATTGTTAATGTCTTGTAACTCTGAAAATTCTAATTATCTGCCAATAATTAAAGTTAAAATTGGTTCTCACACTTATGAAGCTCTTCTTGATACAGGTGCTAATTTGTCTTTAGTTCAGCCAGATGTTATTGAAGAGATTAAACAGTTCTCTAAAGTTGAATTTGTTTCTCGTATGGTCAGAATAAAGACTATTGAAGATTCTTCTATTCCTTACATGTCTGCAGTTAACTTGAAATTCAAAATTCAAAATAAATGGTTTACTAATTTATTTTATGTTACTCAGAACAATTGGAATTCCACATATCAGATGATTCTAGGGTATGACTTTATTCAATGTAACAGAATTTTGTTAGATACTGTAAATAAGAAACTCATAATTGACAACACTCATCTAAACTTTGAAGAAAATTCTCCTAATAAAACAGTAATGAATTCATTTATAAATGCTAAAAAGAAAAATCACAATTTAAATGTAGTAAGAATGGTTTCTAACATAACTGTCTTGCCAGGTCAATCTCAAATAATTTCCTTGGCCATACCTGAAGCTTTAAAACAATTTAAAGAAATTTTACTTTGTCCGAAAACATCTAAAATTAGATTTCACATCAATGAATCTCTGCACACAGTTGGTCGGTATAACCATATTCAGACTATCATTGAAAATAATACCAATGATAAATTAATTTTAAGAAAGAATTCTGTCATAGGAACTGCTGTACCATTCCATTTTGAAGATATTGTCAATCCAAAAAATCATGAAACGTTACAAATCAATACACTAAATTTGCAAGAAGTAATTAAGCTCAGAAAAGAAGAATTACATGCATCAGATTTTAAACTAGATCATTTAAATGAAAAAGCAAAAAGTGAAATGATAGAATTGCTAATGAATAACTATGCTGTATTTTCAAAATCTTATAACACTTTAGGATCCACTGATAAAGTTGTACCAGAATTTAAACTTCTTCATAATTTTCCGATTCAGACTAGACCTTATCCCATTCCTAAAATTGCTAAACAGTATGCACAACAGGAAATTGCAAAATTATTAGAAGCAGGCATCATTGAACCATCTTCTTCCAGTTATAGTTTTCCTGTTATATTTGTCAGAAAAAAGAGTTTACCTGGTAAGGATAAAAACACACCAAAATTTCGTATGGTTGTAGACTATCGTTTATTAAACAGTATTACAGAATCTTATAAAATCTGCTTACCAAAAATTTCGGAGATTTTACACAACATTGCTGGTAGGAAATTATACTGTGTACTTGACTTGAAATCAGCCTTTTTCCAAATTAAATTACAAGATTCTGATAAAGAAAAGTTGGCATTTTGCACCGAACTTGGTAATTTTCATCCTTGTAGACTTCCCTTTGGTTCACGCAATAGTACTTCTTATTTCCACACATTAATTTCAAAATGTTTAAATGACATTAAAGGTAGTAATGTTCAATTTTTTCTAGATGATATTATTGTTGCTGCTGATAGTGTATCTGAATTGAAAGTAATTCTCCAAAAGGTTTTTGATAGGTTAAAAGCATTTAATTTGACTTTGGACCCAGCTAAAGTGCAATTATGTAAATCTGAGATAACTTATTTAGGTTTCAACATTTCCAAAGCAGGTTTTTCTCCCTCTGAAGATAATATAGCAAAGGTTTCAAAATTTCCTATTCCTAAAGATGTTAAACAGGTTCAAGCTTTTCTTGGTATGATGAACTATTTTAGACATTTAATCCATAATTTTGCTGAGATCACTCAGCCAATAGTACACTTAACTAAAAGACATGTTCCCTTTGTTTGGAATCAAGATTGCCAAGATGCCTTTGATAAATTACAATCAATAATGTTGGACAAACCAACTATAAGGAACATTGATGATAATCATGAAATATTTTTAATTACTGATGCTTCTAAAGTGGCTATTTGTGGGATTCTTTTGCAAAAAATTGATGACAAATTCTTTCCTGTAGAATTTTATTCGAGACTACTTACTCCTGCTGAGTCTAGGTATCCATCTATTAGACGTGAGCTCTATGCCATATTTTCATCTGTAAAACATTTTCACGAACATTTATATGGTAAAAAATTCACTATTCTAACTGATGCTAAACCTCTCACTTTTCATATGCAATTGGATAAGCAGCCTGACATTGTTGCTAGATGGTTGTTGTATTTACAAGATTTTGATTACTCTCTAAAACATATACCTGGTTTTTCCAATCCTGCAGATTTTCTTTCTAGAGTTCCCGAAACATTTCATAGTTTAAACAATATCAACTTATTTCATTCAGATAATACTCAGTTAAGCATCCAAAATATAATTAATCACCAAAGAAATGACAAAAATATTAAGGATATCTTAAGCCAAATTAACAATAATAAAGCTGATATTTGTGAAAAATATTTTATTGATAAAAAAAATGGTGTAGTAATGATAAAATTAAGACCTAGAGCGCATCATTTAAAGACAAGGCACTTAGAAAATAAAATTCTACTTCCAAATTCTTTAGTAAAACCTTGTTTAGAGATTGCTCATGCTCCGCATTTTGGTACTAGTAAAACTTACGAATTCATTAAGAAAAAGTATTTCTGGAAGGGCATGTTTTTAGATACAAAAAACTTTTGTGAAAAATGTCAACAGTGTTTGGAAAATAAACCAAAGTCATGTAAAACAATTACAAGTAATATAAAAAAATCTGATTTAGCACCTGGAGAAATGTTAGCAATTGACATTGTGGGTAAATTGCCTAGATCACATGATGGCAAATTTTTCATTCTAACTATTATTGATCATTATTCAAGATATTTAGAAGCTATTTCTCTGTCAAATATTACATCTGCTACAATAATAAGGTGTATGAATCTTTATTTTTCAAAATTTGGTATTCCAAAAGTAATTTTATCTGATAATGCTTCAAATTTTTGTTCAGCTGAATTTGAAAAATTTCTAAAAGATCTCAATATTGAACATAGAAAAAGCTCCATTTATTATCCACAGTCTAATGGAGTCATAGAAAGAGTTCATCGAACTATGAAAGAAAGCATAGCTTCTTTATCCCATAAGGTAATCGAATGGTCAGATAGATTAGCTTTTTTCAAACTATATTACAACAATTCTAAACACATAGTTACAGGTTTTACTCCCGCACAGTTATTCTTTGGGCGCGAACTCAATACACCTCTAGATACAAATAATGAACCGGTAACGGTAGATAATCCTTCACAATACTTGTTACGTCAGAGAGAACATATTAAAGCAACTAGAGAATCTGTGAAACAAAACGAAGAAAAATATTTTCAGTCTCAAAATAAAGTTGTTAAAGGCAGAGAACCACCAAAATTTAATATTGGAGATGAGGTATTTTTAAAGGCTTTGCAACCACCTCATGCTTTTCAGCCAAAATATACTGGACCTTTCAAAATAATAAAAATTTTTCGAAATAAAAACTACTTAATTCAAAACATCGAGGACCACAAAACTCAAAAAATTCATTGTAGCAAATTATTTAAAAGAGTTGATCCAAGGTTCAATTTGATCAATTAAGAACATTTATTTCATCGAGCTTGTTTTTCTTGTTCACTAAGTAAGAAAAAATAATAAAAGAAAGTAAGAAAAAATTCACACAAATTTTGTGTTTGATATGAATGTAGTGAATTTAATTCCAATTAATTTTTTTTTGATTTTCTTGGTTAGTATGAATGTAGGTTGGCCACCTTCATTTATACGTTTGGTCAGTTGCAGGCTGGTCCGGGTTGACTACGAAAAAAAAAAAAAAATCTCGAGAATGCTTAGTGATTATTACAAGTATCTAGCTAGTAATGAAAATTTGTTATTTTATAATTTGAGTAATTTGGAATGAATAAGTAGTTAAAGAGAATTGTAGTGTAATCATTCTTATATACTTAGAAAGTAAGAGAAAATTGATCGTATATAAAAAAGTTCATATAACGATATGGTGAAAAAACAAATTGTCAAAAAGGGGAAAAAAATGAAATGATGAAAAAAAAAAAAAAAAATTGTTATAAGAATTGGTAAAAATGATACAATATAAAAATGAAATTTTTTAGCAACATATAGTGAATAAGCTGTTAACAACAGTGAAAGATTGTATGAAATGCGAGGTGTACTATGTTACAAATATAATGTGTTCACGGAGTCTAGTGAAGATTTATGCTACTGTATGTGAAACATATATGTATTAGTTCTTAGTTAATTTTAATTTTATTCGCATGTGTAGCAACTTATCCCAAAAAATTTTTTTTCATATTTATGCCAGACAATGATATTTTGATAATTTAATATTTGATCTTATTTGAATGATGCCAGACAAGTATATTTAATTAAGCTACTTATGATGAATTCTAATGTAAGTCAGACAGATATGTGATTGAGTTTACATGTGCTAATTTAAATGTGTGCCAGATCTTCAAGTGTGAAGTCACGTGATTTTTAATTATACCAAGTTTCATCTACAATCAGTTTTGTGCCTCATCAAGATTTATGAACTGTACTTCGTCATTTTTTTTCTTCTTTGGCCGGAGGGAATGTGAAGGCAAGCCTCCACATAAGATGCTAACTGCAACCGTCACTCACCACGAGGCGAGATTGAAGGACGGAACAGGTTTCTCGCTCTCTTCTGCTGCTGGCTTTTGTCGAGGTAGGACGCCCTTCTGGGCTGTCCTGACCGGCGGAGATGTTGCTCTTTCCGGGTGACACGACTTAGCCATTTTTTCATCATCCTCTGAAGTTTCATCGATGTGCATATATTTAACGAATTTCTGTGGTAAAATGCATCACTTTGCCTTGCATCGAGTACCTTCTGCCGATAATATTTCGTTACAAAAAGAAATTTCGTGCTGAATTTCGTCGGACTCTTGTTCGTTCCAAGAATTCATATTGCCACGTGTTACCTCTTCGCGTCTGAACTTCGGACTGGAAAATGCATCTGATTTAATTTCATCGTATTTCGAAGTGACTTTTTTTTGAGTAATTCTATTGAACGTGCTGTCAATGCAAGGAAAGTACACGCATAGATGTTTTGAGATTCTTCTGGACTCCGTCTAGCACTCACAAGTAGCTTCATGCATGCCTTGTATTAATTATTCCC
The DNA here is from genome assembly GCA_000611955.2 of Stegodyphus mimosarum. Classification (NCBI taxonomy): domain Eukaryota; kingdom Metazoa; phylum Arthropoda; class Arachnida; order Araneae; family Eresidae; genus Stegodyphus; species Stegodyphus mimosarum. The sequence continues at coordinate 603,344 of KK113021.1, read as the reverse complement.
GTCTAGCACTCACGAGTAGCTTCATGCATGCCTTGTATTAATTATTCCATCTGGCATAGTGTATCTTTATAATCTGTTTTTTTTCACAGTCTGGCATACTAAATAAATTGTAATTTGTTGCAACAAGATCATGTAGCCTTCTTTGGGGTAAGTTATATTCTTGTTTTTATATTTTCTAGATCACACATTTTACCCTCACAGTTCTCTTTAGTATTATAGGTTATTGCGGTGACACAACGTTTAATATTTATTACTTTCACAGTTCTTCTCTACATTTTTTTAGTTTATCACGGTCTGTTAGATATACTTCTTCACTACTTTTGCTACCACTCAGACACATCATCATCACTTTTTCTCTACAGTGATGTTATCTGAAAATGTTCAGATTTGCAGCTGTCATCTTCATGAAATACATAGCTTAGTTATAAACAGGCCTGGCTTCAGCATTTTTGGAACCCTAGGCATTTAGCAGTGGGTGGGGTCCATATAAATAAAATGTATTTGTAATTCAAAGTTAAATGTACCTTTGTTTATTTTGCACATGTGTGAACTATGTAGTTAATGCCTTTAAAAAATCAGCACCATAGGCAACTACACTAGTTTGTAAAATTAATGAAATTGTCGAAAAGAGCTTTTGCGAAAAGTATACTGAAAAGTTAACTCAGTAGAAAGATGATTCATATGCAGATATCAGCCCCATGACATCATAGGCTACATCACTGCATGCAAAATTTGAAGATTCAGCACATGCAGTGGAATGCAATCTAAAAAGAAGGTAAGCCGCATGTCTGAGCATTCTTTTGCTAATAAAAGTGTGATTGTACTTAACAGTATGTCTACATAAAAACACCAGGACACATTAACAGCTCAACCATAACCATGATGATGAAATTTTTTAGTAGGAATTCCTTTTAACTGTATTATTAGGGTTGCCATTGCTATATTTTGATGGTAATTTTGATGGCAATGCTAATATCTGACAGAGGTTGCTTATTATCTGTCGGAAAAGTACTTGTTTATGGCTAGGATTAGAAACAATACTTTTTTGTTATATCAGAGTGGCAAGTTCTAAATAAATTCATGACTTTCTTCTGAGTAATAATAGTGAAAAAGTGAATTCAGAAGGACAAAACTCTGTGTCTGATCTAACTTTGTCGTTTGAAGGGGAGGCCTAGCTGCAGTATACTTAAGTTTCAAAATAACTGTAAATGGAAATTTTAAAAATGTTACAGATAATTGTTATGCTTTTTCATTTTTCGTTTGTACAAGTTTAAATTTGTTATATTTCTGTATAAAAAAAGTTTAAAAGGAACAGATTTTGTTACTCTAAATTTAATGAGTTTTCCTTTACGAATTTATGAAAATTATTTCTTTCATGTCCTAATATGTGCACAGCCTAGTATCACAAGCTGTGTAAGATTTATCATCTTTTATTACTTTTTGAATTTAAAAAAATCTGCAATTATAGAATTTCTTTGTTAATTATGGTACATAGACCAATCATCTTCATGTGTTATGAAAAAGAAAAAGAATCTGATGTGGACACCGTATGACTTCTTTGTATAGCCTATTAAATTATACACACTTTTTGGTGCCCTTCATTTTAACTTATTTTCTCGACTTTCAGTATAGGTTATATTTCTCTTTCAATCAATTCAGTTCTCACTTTGTGGCAAGGCAAAAATATGTAAGAACTCAAAACATCTTCATTCAAAATTGTAAAATAAGAAGAAAAACTGATACACCAAATGCAGTAAAAACAGTTTTTTTGCAGTTAAAACTGGAGTTTCATTGCAAGAACAAGCAGTTTGGCAAACTAGCAGAAAGACACAAATTTTGGTGCACAAAAATTTAAAGTGCCTTTTGACACCACTGGGCAAAAAGGCTCTGAAGTTTGTGCGCCATCTGACTTAACTAACAACCCTACTGAGTTTCAAATGTAAACAAATAATTAGCACACAATGAATTAATAAAAAGCACATTAGGCTTATCAAAACTTATGCTTGTAAATTGCTGCTAATTCTACAGTTGTTGAATGCAGATTAACTAAAGGCATAAAAGCCTTAACCAGAACATAAGAAAAACATAATTCAATCACTTTTAGAGCAAAAAACACACAATTTACCAACATATAAGAATAAAAAAAAGAGAGCTCAGCAAGCCGGGTAAGTGGTTGGGTATATACAGGGTGTTTCAGTAAACTGGTTACAAGTTTTCAGGGAAGATAGAATACACCTAGACGATGGAAAATCACATAGCAGTGCATCGAAGTGATGGCACAAAACACAAGGAAGGAAGAACATGAACGGGGTGAGGAAATATGTTTATTATGCTTAATACAGGAGAAATTAAGAAATATAAAGTAGACAACAATCATCATCAAAGAAGTTGTTTGAAATTACGACAACAGACTCTCACGCAGGCCTCACATTCCTGACACATGGAAGATCTGATGTTCTGGAAAATACCAGGCACGTCCTGGACTCCCCCAGCAACTGCCTTGGTGCAGGCAACAAGTTGCTCAGCACTTCAAGCTGGGCTTTTGTGCAACAATGTCTTGACGTATCCCAAGAGGAAGTAGTCAATGTGAGGTCTGGCGATCTTGCTCGCCAATGCACCAGAGCACCCCTGCCAAACCCATGTGGGGGATACATTTTAAACACCTTCTTTGATGATGATCATCTGTTTTTGTTCTTGTTTCTTGGTTTCTTCTGTACTAAGCATAATAAACATATGTTCTCACCCTGTTTGTGTTCTTCTTTCTGGTGTTTTGTGTTGTCACTATAGCATCAGGGAAACATTTTCGACCATGCATTGCTGTGTGGTTTTCCATTGTCTGTGTGTACTCTACCTCTCCTGAAAGTCTGTAACCGATTTTCTAATACATTCTGTAGATATATATATATATATATATAACGTTTAGCACAGCCAGTTTCAACAAAAAATGGAGGTACACAGCTAAATGTTATAGCAGTCCCATATATAAAATTTCTATGTTCTGTGGCTAATAATTTTGAGCTATATGAGATATGAACATATACATGTACAGACACCGTGAAAAAAATCCCTTCTGAGTCCATTTTAAATCCATTTTACAATCCGTTTTGGAAAAAATAGTCATTTTATTCTGTCCGTATGTACAGATGTCACAAAATATTCTTAAATCTATTTGAGAGCCACTATTTTCGTTGAAATATGATATTTGAAATTTTTTGCAATTCCAATACTTCTTTTACTCCATTACAAGGAAGTCATGATGTAATCTTCTTTATCTGAAAACATAACTTACTCCATAACGCTGGAGCTATGTGATGATTAGCCAGTGTGTTGATTCTCCTGTATTCTTACATGCAACTTAAAGAATATCAGTATTAGAGAGAATATAGATATAACCATTGATCTTAACATTTTCTGATGTTAAGTTAATTTAGCAGCAACTTGCTATGAAATTATACCGATTTAATACCTGCCATGAGAATCCAGCTACCAGTATTCAGCCACAAAATCAACACTTATCATCCTCCTACTGTGATTTGACATTGCTTCCAACTTTGGCAAGCATGTTGCTAGTAATCTCAGGTAAAAAATTCCAATATAAGATTTTACTGATTTGATAACTTTGCTGAAATTTACTCAGTCATCTTGACAGTGCTAGTGAGAGACATGAGATTTTGTAAATTAGAAGTATTGAAATGGTCTGGGAGCCATAAAGCATTATGATTTTTTTTGATGGAAATGAACAGTCTTCAATCACAATAAGTCAAACAGTGTCCTTGTAGCTAATACCATAATGCACTGGTTTATTGTAGGTTTAGTTACCAGTAAGTAAATGAGATGATTACATGGAGTTTTGTACTTTTCTCTGTGTATAGCTTAAATACAGGTCAGTGCCCCTTGTTTACCTAAAAACAAGAAAGAAACTTCAACTCTCATTTCTACACAGACAGCCCTCAAGTGTTTTGCCATAATCCAATAATATTAGCAATCATATCAGAAAATGCAAGCTACTTCTGATTGTAATAGTCATCATTCAAATGGTTAGCTATCTAGTTAAATTATGGCTAAGCAGTTGATGGTTATCTGTATGAGAGTAAAGATGCCTGCATGAAGGACGTCTTGAAGAGTAATATATCATTCAACTGTAGAATACTGTTTCTGATAATATTGAAAGTCTCTCAGTTCATTTTCTGGTATATTTTATATAATCACCTTACGTCTTCCATTTCTGTGTACTTTGAATTACCATTAACTCTTCTGTAACTAAATTGCATTTTATATTACAGCGAATTCTTGAAGCGAAATATCATAAATTGAAGCAGCAATATGAAGAAGCTTCATATTTGAAGGCCAACATTGACAAACGTAATAACCAAGTGTCAACTTTCTTGCAAAAATATTTTACTAATGAAGAATATGCTGATTGTGATCATTTTATTAGTATGAAAGCTAGATTGTTATCAGACTATAAAGAACTGGATGAGAAGATTAAATTGGGTGAAGAACAACTTGCAGCTTTAAAAAACAGTTTAAGTTGTAATTCATTTAATTCAAATAAATATTTTTGACTTTACTGCTACCATGTATTATTGTGTGTGTCAAAAATAGCAGGTTATTTATTTAATTCGTTAGATTGTAATTATCTGTTATGTGCATTTTCTTTGAGTTTATATGTTTGTACTGTTAGAACATTTTTACTCAAGTAAGAATAATTCTCTGTCAACTTTTATTCAGATTTTTAAGGTGTTCTCTATTTTTAGAAAAGCATTGGAAGTTTTGTATTTTTAAAAATATTTCTTTGGCTTTTTATATATACCTTCTGATCTTAGAAATTTATTGTTTTAATGGCCAAGAGTTTTATTTCTCGTTGACTTAGGCTTTTGGATACCTTGTAGGTTACAGTGTAACATTTTGCAACTTTGTCCCAATTTTTATGGAAAATACCAAGGGATGGGTCCAAGGGCTTTCTGCCCCTATTCCCCAACCAGCAAGGATTTTCTGATTGAGAATATTTTAAGTCTTCCCAGCCTGGAGAACCAATATATACTTACAAACATCCATGTTTCTCTGGATTTGATTTTGGGCCCAAGGCCATGGCAGCTGGCTGTGCTACCATCATGCCAACTGGATGGCAAACAAGAGATCAAAGGAATCTTAGCAGTTAAGAAATAATCCATATGCTATTTTGGCATTAAGGTGAGAGGTTAAATTGTTCATAAGTTCTAGGTCTGAAGATTTATAATACTTATTGTCTGGCAAATATTTAGCATATTTTTATCTGTTTTCTTTATTAGCCACAGCTAATAAAATATTATGGAAAGAATTATATTCTCTTATATATTAATGGCTTTCCAAGTAGTTAAGGCATTCATGGTAATAGTAATGCTACTTATCAGTCAATTGTGACAGTTGGATGTATGTAAGTTTTATTAAAGCTAATTTCCAACACCATCAGTCGATTGAACAATTAAATGATTTTATTATAAGTGCCTCCTTCAAGAATCGAGAACTGAAATACAGAGGTGCCAACTTCTCAATTTTACCGTTAGCCTTGTAAGGTTCTTAAGTTAATTAACCAGGTATTATGATTTTAAGCTTTACTTCTTTATTCCTCACCAGAATGCAAATTAGCATTTAGGGTATTTAAACTGAAGCCTTTTTTGGATCTTGGAGATAGCTTCTGGCACTCACATATCATTATTAGAATTATGCCAGTTCTATCTAAACGTGTGTATCTTGGCTTTGCATTCTGTCACGGCCAATACCTTAAACTTACAATTGGTAAACTATTTGAGCCAGCCTGTATCTTAGTATTTGGCGTGTTTTATCTGTAGCACGAGTTGTGCTCTTTATACAGTATGTCCTTATATTCAGTTTAATAAACAGGTTGTTTAAAACCTTCTTAAGTTTTTGTCTTACTGTTACAGACATAAGGTTGTTGAACTAAAGTGACAAGTATCAGACGAAGTACAACCTTATAGCCTCCTGATTTTTCATCTCATCTCCTTGTTTCCCAGTAAATTACTAAATCTCCCAGTTTTTAATTTATCTGAATTTAGACTATCTTTCAAATGCAGTTTTAGAAGAATTACTGATCATTAATGATCAAGGAAAAGGAAATGCTGTGAAGGAATTTTTTATAACAAGTTCCTAAAATAAGCTAAGGTTTTTGTTATCTTCTCTTAATGAAACTTGAAACTGAGGAAGATCCATTTTTTCTGACTGATTTCTCTAATTTTTATTTGACTTTTTTTTAATCTGTTAGAACAATTTTCTGAAAATTTGACTAATTTATAAATATATGCATTTAATTTTACTTTAAATTTTTAAATGGAACACTATTTTAAGTTTGTTACATATTTATATCCACTTTAATTATTAATTTTGTATCAAAAATCACTTTGATAAATGAAAGACGTTTCTTTCCTACCTAGGTTTTCATTAGTACATAATTCTAAGAAAATTCCAAAATGAAACTAAACTAGCAAAATACATAAAATTAAAGCCTAGAATAATGAATTAAATATTAATCTAATCTATTTGATCTGAACAACATAATACTGTAGAGTCCTGCAAACTCAACCCCGAATTACTTAATGACCACTTTTTTTTATTGCTAAATGAATTCTGCTGGACAAACAGAACATTAGCTTTCAAGTAATGTAATTTAATAATAGATAGACTGTAATAATTTCTGACATTGCTTGGACAGTGTAAACAGTATAAACACATTTAATTGCTGAATTATTGTGGAGTACATATTTATACATATGAATGTATATTTTCCTGTTCTGTTAAAAGATTAGTTATGTTGGTCTAATTTTGCAATTTTTATGTCTTTCTATTTATCTAACAGAAATCAACACACTATTTCTTAGAACCTGTATAGTGAATTTGGTATCAGGTTTTATTCTTTGTATAAAAATTTAGGTGTAATCCATTTCTCCACTCAATAACAAAGTGGCTGAAAAAGTAAAATAGCTGATATTAATTACATCTCACATTCCTTTATGTTGCTAGTGGTTAGCAGCCTTATCTGAGGGTTTATGGCTCTACCCTACTGTAAGCTAAACTTTCACTTCAACCTGTATAAAGTTTCTCAACTTATAACCAGGCTTACAAGTGTTGTTCTTGCAAGTGAAAATGTCAAATTAGAAGAAAAGAAAATAAATTAATATGAAAATAGTATGTCCAAAGAGACTGGACAAAGGGAAAAGTATTCTTGAAATTGCCATGGATCTAGGTGTAGAATGAAATATATGAATTATGAATAACCCATTCTTTCTTGCATAAAATTCGACATTTTCAGTAACCCATCACTCTCTCAGTACACAAGTTTGCAGGACTCTACTGTATATAGGGACTATAAGACTAATTTGCCAATTTAGACTAATGTTTTCCATGGTCATATATTATAATTGTAAATGTATACACATGTTCCGATGTTTGTAATGTCCCTACACATCCCAATACTGGACCCATATCAAAGGAAGGTGGAATCCAAGCAAAAGTCAGCTTGAAGATACATGGAATTCACACTTGCTGACGACCTGAGCCCCTATATCACAGCTGATAGACTTTTAAAGTTCCCTTAGACCCACTGCTAAAAAACCTCCCAGTTTTTCAAGGTTGGCAGGTATGGAATTAAAAGTGTTTAAGCTCTTTTAGAATTTTGAATATAGGCATAAGATTCTGCTTTGAAAAGTATTACATTCTGCAATATTTTATTTTTTATATGTAATTATTGTTTATTCTTGTGTATAGTATGCTATTATAGGCATTCTTTAATGATGCTCTCATAATCTAGCATGCTTTAAATCTACACTATAAGTTTTTGGATTTTCCATTAATAGCTCTCAGGGTTAAAAAGTCTTTGCACAACTATCAAATGTTTTTTTTTTTTTCTTTTTTAATTTTACAGTCTTGTTAGTTTCTTGTCCTCAGCTACACTGTTGCCTTTTCGTAAGTGAACTAAAAGATTATGTGGTAACATAGATGGCGCTATTATTAATAAACACAAGCATAATCTGTGCTTGAGAAAGTAAGAGTAGGTCAAAAAGTAAACGTCAAAGAACATGTGAAAAGACATCATTGATGGTCTTGAAATAGGACTTCTATATATTTTATTGTAGGCTTTGTCATTGAAAATAGAAATTTTAAAATTGTAGAGTCATATTTCTAACGATTGAATAATTGCAGAATCCCATTTATGAAATAATTCCTTTTTAGTTAAGTTTCAGTCTCACTTTAATATTGTGCAATGTGCATGTGGAGTGAAATGGATAAATCTGAGGATTAGATGTTCCTTTACAAAATACTTTTTTCTTTAGGTTGGATTTGAAAGATTGTATTGTGTCATAAATGTATATATTGTGGAAGTTGACCATTGTATATTTCAGTCATATTTATTATATTTATGCCTTTCTGTATCTTATTTATAGCTATTTTTACAAAAGAAATAAAATGTGGGTTCAGGACTCTTACCACACTTAATGCGAAGAAAATATTTGAAAAACGTGTGAACTGTAGTTTGAAATTCTTGCATTTCATATAAAAGAAATTTTTATATATGTGTATAATTTGAAATTGATATATAAAGGGCAATTCAAGTTATTCTTGAAATATAAAGTAAAATTTTATAACCTTCCTTTAAAACTGAAAAGATAAATTATTGTATACACCTCTCTAATAATATATTAGTCTGCCATTAGCTTTGATAACAGCTGTCATTTTGGTAATGATTTATTACCAAGATGATATGTGTATATAAGAAGTTTTAATATACTCAAAAGAAAATATTGATATATATTTATCTAACATAATGATCAGTCATTTGTTTCAATAGTAACCAGATTTAAAATATAGTGTTGCTCATTGTCTTAATGTCACTTGTAGAGCCATGCATTTACTATTGTAAATCCGCAGGCTAAAATTAATCTTGAAAATATGTTGATATAAATTCTTGTTCAAGGTTAGATATCGAGGAGCTTGAAATGCTGGTAATTCAATACCTCTGTTTTTCTATTTATTGCCATTCAGGAATGATGTTGCATGGCATTTTCTTCATCATAGTGATTATTATTTTGAAGAGGTATAGTTAGTAGGCTGAGATATTTATATAACTAAAGCTGTTGCCAGTGGTCTTCATGTGTCATGGAATCTTAGGAACCCTCTGCCCGTGTTTACCAAATAGGTCCTTTACCAGCTTCATACATTATCCTATCTTAGCAGTGGTTGCATGGTTTCATATCAGTGCCATGTTTGATGATACATGATGTACTATGATTCATTAGACCAAATAAATGTTTCCTCTTCTCCACTTCTACGTGCTGTTTAATGATGTTTAATTTTCACCTTTAGACGTCATAAAATATCCTCTAGCACATTCGTTTTGCAGTACAATAAAAATTCTTTCTCCATAGACCTACTAGATGTGGCCTTTGAGCTTTTGATGTTTAATGTTCACATTTCACATTGGGATACCATGAAATATTCAGTAGCATAATCTGCTTTTGCAGTACAAGAAAATTTCTTTCTGCATAGACTTAACAGGTGTGGCCTTTTCAAATTACAATGTGATTTGATGTAAAAGAGCCATCTCTTTCCTTGCAGCAACATAGTTTTCTGTGTGCTGTCTAAGAGCCTATTGTATATCTATGGATCCATTTCTTTAACTAGTTTCACCATATATCACGAAACTTATATTGGACATAGGCAACATTTTATGTTGGAACTGAAATTTAATAAAGAAACTGAGTGAGTGGTCTCCATGGCATCTGAAATCTGTTCACAGTAAAGCATATTGGTATTTCTGTCTTTAACATATTTTGTAATTTTTCTCTATTCTGTAGAGGCATTCTCTGTTTGTAGTCATTTCAATTTGGTTCATCGCTTCTTATGATATGAAAGTGCTGACTTGACTTGTGTGTATATAGTAACATGTCTTTTCAATTCACACATTATTGAGCTACTAATAATGTGACACTACTAATGTGCTTATTGCAATCATTTTGTACATAATAATTTGTGTTTCCACTTTACGTATACTATTGAACTGTTAATCAAATGTATTTATGTTGATATTTTTTGCTACTATACCTGTTTTTAAAGTTTCTCGTTATAAGTTATGAATATGATTAAAAGTATACTTTGTTAATTGGTTGTTTACTTTTGAAATTGAAAGTGCACAATAACTTTACAACAGATACATTAAACTCATTACAGATTCCCTATGTATAACTGTTTAGTCTAATATCCTCAACTTTGTGTGAAAAGTACATACGTAGTTACATAAAATATTAGCTTTATAACAAATCATAGTAGGAAGTTGCTTTTAATATATTCTTTATCATCAATAATTTTAACACACATTTTATCACAGGTTTGTGATCATAATTATTGTTTTCTGTACAACATCTTCACTTATAATCATCATTTTGTATTTCCAAGTACTTTTGTTGTTAAGAATTCTTTTCCGTTTATGGAGATATCCAGAACGATTAAGCGATTTTTTGACCTTTTTGAATTTGTATAAAAGATGGCTGTACACTTGCTCTATTCTAAAAAGAAATGACGGCTACGCGAATAATCAATATATAATTCAATCAGCTAATCAGTTTTAATTAGTTCGCTAACACATTGACGCCATCTACACTGCTCGACATTGAAAATGTAACACCAAGAAGGAGTGGTCAGAAATTTATGCAAATTTTAGAGTAGACGCACGTCACTGAGGTATGGGAATGATGTGAAATGCGCAGCTCTCCGACGCACGTGAAGTACGATATAAGAGAAGGAACGTGCAGAATGGGCAATATTCGTGTCGTTATTTCTGCCAGACGAATTAACGAAGAAAGATGGTTTTTGTCCTGGAGGATACATGTCATATGAGAAAATGCCAGGCCGCCGTCTACGAAGGCACTTCCAGCAGATAGACGATTTTACAAGGGGTATGATGATCGGACTGAGAAGGGCGGGTTGGTCCTTGCGTCAAATCGCAGCAGATACCCACATGGATGCGAGCACAGTGCATCCGCTATGGCGAACATGGTTGGAACAAGGGAATGTGGTAAGAAGGAGGGGTGCATTTGCAGCCAGAGGGACGCCAGCAGTGTGGATCGACGCATCCGCCGACGAGCTGTGGCGGTCCCGCAAGTCACTTGTACCGCGATTTTGCAGCATGTGCAAGATACCCTGGATATTCCCGTGCCGACCAGAACCATTTCCCGTCGATTGCACTCACGGCGTCCGTTAAGAAGACTGCCATTGACCGCACAGCATGTACGCCAACGTTTAGAATGGTGCCGGACTAGAGCGATGTGGATGACAGAATGGCGAAACGTCGTGTTCTCAGATGAGTCACGATTCTGCTTATGCAGTGACAGTCGACGTGGAGACAGATCTAATCCGGCAGTAACTGTGGAATGCCCCACCGCGCGACAACGTGGCATAATGGGGCGCTATTCCCTACGATTCCAGGTCACCTCTAGTTCGTATTCAGGGCGCTATGACGGCCCAACGATACTTGGATAATGTACTGCGGCCGGTGGCAATCTCCTACCTTCAGGGCCTGCCTAATGCAATTTGTCAGCAGGATAACGCCCGACCACACAGTGCTCGCATCTGCCAACATGCTCTGCAAGGTATACAAATGCTTCCCTGGCCACCATACTCTCCTGACCTGCCTCCAATCGAACATGTGTGGGATGTGATTAGACGCCGTTTGCAGACTCTGCCCCTGCCTCGTTCAGAAGACTAACTGTGACAAATGGTTGAAAGGGAATGGAGAGCCATCCCTCAGGACACCATCCGCACTCTTATTGACTCTACACCTAAACGTGTTTCTTCGTGCATCGCTGTCCGCGGTGGTCCTACATCCTAGTGAGCCGACGCCGTTCTCGCTCTGTATTCTGACTATCATTTTGAAATAAAATCACTTATTGCTGCTTGCTGTCTCTTTTTTCCAAATTTCATCACTTTCTGACCACTCTTTCTTGGTGTTGTATTTTCAATGTCGAGCAGTGTATCTGTAATATATGTTGATATTTTATTCAAAAGTTGGTATAACTTAAGTCACACTTAATTCAGAAAGTGAGATAGTAAAAGCTTAAAGAAGTGTAATTAGCCTTGTGTTGTTCAAATTTCCTGCCTGGAGAGCAGCCAACGACACAACATTCGAACAGCCCCTGTGGGTGGTGCAGGTATTGTACCAGCACGGCAAAATATTCCTTTTAAGATGCCTGTGCTAATGGTAATGTGATCCAACAAGAGTCAGAATTCATCACCAGCTTGAAGTCTACGGTGCTAATATAGTTGCACGGCTATTTTCCCTTGTATTCTTTTTGGTGCACTCATTTCGTTAAAGCAGGGACAGGTGAGTAACGTTTTGTGACCACTGTACATGGCAGTGTTCGCTTTGAAGTTTTAATTTAAGATGGTCGTCGCATTTCGACTTAGTGATATTTCTAAGAAACAATGTCTGGGCAGTGTGTGTAGTATCACTTGTAAGCAGCTAGGATGGATACCAGAAGATCTTCACGCTGGGTGTTTAAGCAGCTCGCAGGCGGTACCAAATTTACGAGCATGGAATTCTTCATGCATTTGAGGAGGTTACTCAGAAAAGCTACCGTTCCTATATCGTACTGTTACAGGGGTGAAACGTGTGTGTCATCATGCAGATACCCATCATCACACCAAGAAATTCAGAATGCATCCTTCTGTTAAGAAAATTATGATTGTCTTTTGGAATCACTAGGGTGTGCTGTTGGCTGATTTCCTCACTAAGTGAGCGACAGTAGATAAAGCCTGTTATTGTGACGTATTGTTGTGGTTGCACGAGTCAGTTCGCAGAAAGCAACCAAGACTTTTGGCGCACAGCACCTGACAATATGCAGCCACCATAGTGTGTCCTGTTATAGTACAGTCTCCCTACCTAGCCCGGTGCGAGTACGCAATAGTTTTCATCTTTTCGTACCTTTGAAGAAGCATTTAGGTGATATTCACAACCAATACGGACTTTCAATAAGACGTAGCTTCAGTGACTTAAGCTGCTTTAATCCATGCTTTGATGTACACGTTTGAATAAATGTTCAGGAAAGTTTGGAGACAATGTTGAAAAGTTAGCTGTGCCATTGCCTTTTTGTTGTGTTTCCATAAATTGACTAATGCAATGAAATTTGTCTCTGGTAGATCTTCTTGCCTAATACCGTACTTTCGTGTGTGTGTGTGCGTTGTGTACGGGATGGATTAAAAGTCTGTAGACTTTTTTAAAAATTCATAAAGCAGAAACTACTTGTACAAAAATGTGTTTGCGCTAAAGTTCATGCCATAAATTCCTGACTTTTTTGCCAACAGATGGTGCTGCACTATCCGCCTATTCTTTAAATAACATAATAAAAGGAAGACTGCTTAAATACCGTACATTTGCTTTGTTATGCAGCATTTCTCATTATCAAGTTTTCCATGGGTCCCCACCACCGGAAATCATCTTCTACAAGTATAATCTGTTATACTGAAGGAACTTCGTTGAATCTGGGTTTCTTGTTAACATCTAGGACTTCTGATATCCTCAAAACCAAAAATCTGAGGCCTTAAAACGGTAGTCGCTGAGACCAAGTAGAAAATGAGTTACTAATAGACTACGTAGAGCCAGAACGACCTCATAAATGGTTACGCCATCTTGCATAAACTTAACAAATCCTTGTAAGATTTCGCGCTTGCATTATATTTTCGGTTGCAAACGTGAACCTGTTACGAACCTCGTTTTCCACCCACTTTTTGTAAATGAATCTTCTGAAAAAGAAAGAAAGGCCAATTGCAATTGATGCCGTGAAACCGCACCACATAGTGAGTCTTATGGCTGCTTTGTATACGTAAGGTGACCATCTATGCCCATATGCAAAAAAAATGTGCACCAGATGCGCAAAATCGATTGGGGATAAGCAGCAAGCTTTTCCAACGCCCATGTGGCGATTTCTGCCGCTTAGGCTTGGTTGAAACTTGTAAAGGTGCAATTACAACCAACCATGCAAAATCCGCAATACCGATGAATTTAGTACACTTATGGTTCTTGCAATATCCCGGAGCACTGCCGACACCGCTCATTGATTGAGCTGTTAGATTGCTTCTATGGATTTTGCCGTAGACGATCTACAACCGGAAGTTCAATAGACTAAACAGTTTCTTTGAAACGTCTCATGAGAGTGGTTAGCTCTGTACAGTCACTAGACCATGTTTCATGCATTTTCTGCAAACAGTCGTAAAGCTATAAAAAAATTCTTTCCAGCTCAGTTACAACAGTTAGCTAGCAATATCAAATCGACCGAATTCAACTTGCAATAACTCATGATTAAAATCCATGAACGACGACACTGTAAAATGCTGAAGATCGGTGGGTGGACAGCTTCTTTCAAAGGTAGTCTCATTTTCGATCTACGTGTCTTAGTCGGAGCATGATTTCTAAAATCAGAAGTGTGGAGCCATACGGAAGGCCATCAAAAAAGAAAATAATAATTAATGATTAAAATTAAATAAAATGTAATGAGATAAACAAAAATTTAATAAATGCTTTAATTTATAATGAATAGTTAAATACAAAATAAAATACTGGAACTCGTTTTATCTGGGGCTTTGGTTGGAATTACAACTTCGGATCAAAAACTGAGAAATCCCTGACTGAATTAAAACCCTGAATAAGCTGTATAAGTACAGTATTTCAAAGGATTTTAGAAAAAAAAGAATGTTCATTTTCCAGCACACTGATGAAAGAAGATGAAACAGTTAACCCACCACTATAAGAATAGAAAGAATTCTAACAATACAAAGTATGGAAGGAAATACGGTTACTTCGTCCTTTCCTCCAAAATGGCGTTTCGCCTGATTTGCCTTCACCTTGTCACTTGCGGAGGAGAATCTTTTCACCATTTCTGCCACTGCCCTCTTAATCTCAGTATAACGTGCCAGATGGGGGAAGTCGTTAATTGCTGATTACGGAAAAGTACTCTAGTGCCATCTCTTTAAGGGGAAGGAGCCCTTCTTGGAGGACCTTGTAAGAGATATCGGCTCGTAACCGCATTATACTATATAGGGAAAATCACGAAAATGATCATGCAGCCAGCCAGTTAGTTAGGAATCGAACTCAGGTCGAAGCAGCAGTATTCAGTGAAATTTCCGCTCGGCCGCTTGTGCCTTCTTGGGGGGGGTTGAGATGAGAGAGTGTCTATTTGCTTATTCATTCCTTATCTCTTTAATCTCTGACTTCTTTCTTCTATTTTCACATAAGCTTATACTGATATTCATAATTATTAATGAGCTATATTTTATATAAATTTCGATTCATTGTTATTAAAATTTCTTCTTTAGGTTCTTTTTTAATGTACGTTTTCCTATAAAATTTATGTATTTATTTATTTACATATTATACTTAATTTTAAATAAGTAAAGCGTCTACTCGTTATGATAAATAAATGCAGTAACATCATTTTCATAGATTAAACTTCCACATACATGAAACGATGCTTACTTTTTCATGCAATAAAAAGACGTTCTTTATTTTTATTTTTAATCCTCTCTCTGTTTAAGGTCAAACGCGATTAGTGCAGGATAACATTTCGGTTATTTTAGATACTTACGGAAAGGGAAAAATGAACTATTTAATTATGAAATGTAACATCTTTTGAACATCGCAATTTAAGCACGCAAGTAAAAAAAAAAACCTTTTTAGTAAACAAATGTAATTATTTTGTTTAAAACTCTTCATAATGAATTAAGACGCTAAAAATTTGTTTGCTTTAGAAAAATGTACATATTTTCATTCAGAATAACTAACTCCTTTACCAAAAAAACTCGCTACTTGAAATTTTAATGTGCATATGTGAAGATGAGTCAATTTGTGGTGAAGAAAATTCCTTGAAGGTACGCTTCTACTAGTCTTATAGTTTTCGTGTGCTCTGAGTCTAATCAAAATCTAGCCCAATCAAATCTCTGGCAATGTAATTAAAATTCATTTTTATATTAAATATCTAATCATATTCGCGTTCGTCTTCTAAGTTATTGTCGAATTATTTCTTTATCCCCGATCTATGTACAATAAAGCTTATCCTGCTCAGGGTATGTTAAGTAATATGTAGAACAAAATTTCGATCGTGAGCTACCCAGGATGTCATCGCAACGTTTTTGTAGTTCACGTAAAAATATTTTCGCTTTAAGCTAATATTAAAAACCAATATAATGAATATATGGGTATATAATAAATTCAAATCATAGTTTGCGAAACACCTGATCAGTAACGCTCTAGTGTTGTAGTCAAATTGCCTTAAAATTGAAACTATTCTATTGCATCGGGAATAATACAGAAATGAACTAACTGAAAAACTATTGTTTCATAAAAAAATCATCAGAAGCAGAAGTTTAGCATCAGTAGAAAGTTTCACCGTTTACATTTTCAAAGGACTTGTAATTATTAATATAATGCATAAATTGCTAATAAATGAGTTAATAATTCCGCTTTATTTCGTAAAGTCATAAAAGTGCTTTATATAGGCAGGTAGTTTAAAATATTGCACGTGTTAATAGGGTTGAATCAATTATATGAATACAAAGTAATAACACGATATAGAATACTGTTATTTACGCTGTATTGTTATACAGGATACTTTATGCAAAGAAGTTACAAGGAAACCAAGTCGATACAGTTGAATTCAAAAACTAGGGAGGAAGAGATGGTTGTGGGACTCGGAAAACAGAATGGCCGCGGGAAATTTTAACGCAAATTTGTAGGTTTGAAAACAAGGATAGAAGAGTGCAACATTCCCTGAACATGACCCTTGCCAGTTTAGATCTAACTCTCGAGCGGAATGTGACAGGGATAGAAAACGTTCTCACAATTATCCTCCGAAGTCAGAGTTGTAAACTGAGAACAAAAGTAAGGTTCTGTGGAAGTGAACGTTTTCTTCTCCCTAATTTAATGACATCCTTTCAAATGTTACACTTCTAGTTTTTTCGGGAACTGTAAACAGGCTTTCATAAATTCACTGCACTTCTTGTAGAAACAGCGTTTGATATGTCGGTGAAGGCTTTTCTATTCTCTCAACTTGATCATCAAAAGATTTGTATCCCGCAAAAAGACAGACATACTTTCAGTTAAAATCGGTTTTTTAGGTAGGATTATTATTAAAATAAAGTTTTCAAGATTCAAAGAATTTTCTACTGAAAATGTGCTTCGGTTATATAAAAAAGTACCGGAGTCCTCTTATTTAGAGTCTCCGGTGCGCTGTGGCTAGAACGAAGATTTATCTGAAAAACTGAGAAGTATCGAAGCCGGGCTGAGGGGCAATTTAGGCTCTGATCCTAGTATGTAGCGCCAACTATCGGTGTTAATTTTGTGCAAACAGCATCCTCGAATGACAACTTGTTAATTTGTTATGAATTGGTAAAAACTGTAATGGCTTTTGGTTTACACTACCTGTGTGTATTTATATATAT
>KK113021.1:571041-582332 GCA_000611955.2 Stegodyphus mimosarum | reverse complement strand
GAAAGAGTGTAAAATCATTTCACGTGCCATACGGTGATCAGGTAGGTTATGGGCAATTGCTGTGCTGAGAATCGAGTTAAACGATCAAACAGGCCGAAGGATAGCACAAAGACGCCAAACGGATATTATTGGGATGCGGACGATCTTAAACCGAAGTGGCTCAAATTCTGAATGTGCCTGTGAGTATGATCTTTAGACTGTGGCAGAAGTTTCACTGTACGGAAGATGTTACCCAACGACCAGGACAAGGTCGATGAAGAGTAACAGCCATTCACCAAGACCGATATTTGACAATAACTGCGCGACGTTTGAAGAACAGTTATGCCAGAGAATTCGGTTCAGCCTCACATCCGCCACAGGAGACGGGTTTCGAGGCAAACTGTTTAAAGGAGACTTCGTCACGCTGGTCTGTATGCTAGACGAATACTGATATTTAAGAGAGGAATGCAGAAAACCAGCCGTTTGCGTTCCTCTTATGCCTGCGCATAAATGCGCTTTTTTAAACTGGAGTTTGAAGCATCAGGCACTGTAGGTTGCAAGGGTGAGCCAATGTGATGTTCAGTGGCACGTCCCGGTTTACTCTGAACACTGACTGCCGTCGGATAGCGATATGGAGAGAATGTGGAACTGGTTTTCACTCAAGAAACGTCACGGAAAGACATAATTTTCCTTCAAAGGAAGACATGGTGTGGGCAGGCATAATGCTGGATGGCCACACAGACCTCCACTTCTTTGACACTGGATCTGTTACTACTACGAGAAGTCCTTGAGCCGTATGTTCGCTTGTTTCGAGGTGCTGTCGGTCCTGGATTCATATTCATGGATAATAACGTGCCTTGTCTCCGCGCGATCCTGGTCGACAAATTCCTTGAAAGGGAAAATATCCAGCGCATGCAGTAACCCACTCGCTCTCCTGAACTTAATCCTATTCAGCATGTCTAGGATATACGAGGGGACAAACTACAGCCCTTCCGCACCCATTAAATTCCATTCCAGAGCTGAAAAGAGTTCTCCTTAATGCTTAGAACTGTTTGAGGCCACAACTTATCACAATCTCCTAGCAAATATGAGCAATCGTTATGCAGCATGCGTAGCTATCATAGGCAAACAGACATCTTATTAAACTGCCAAATAACCTTTTTATTTTACTTTTTTCACTAAAGAATAAACTATTAGTTTGCATTGTTTTCTTTCAAACTGTTTCTTTGAATAATAAAAGGGATGAATACCGTTCTTTTGCATTGTTTTCTTATGGTATAACCGTATTGCACTCGCATATCACGTTTCCCAACGTTCTGAATTAGATTCTTTAAACGTTAACATAAACTTCAATTAGGCTTAACTTTTGGACACCAGCGTGTGAGTGTGTACATATATATAATATCATAAATTTTTTCCTTCTCCTTTTATGTGTATTTCAATGTATTTCTGTTGTTTTAGAGATTTATTCTGCTTTTAAAACTTCGAGTTGATGAGTTATTTTACATTTTTATTGGGAAATTTAGGGATTTTACTGGTTTTAAATTTCATTTCTTTCATGTCTTTCTGATTTTGGTTCAAAATTTCTTACTGTTTTATTTCTCTCTCTCTCTCTCTATATATATATATACACAGGGTGTCCCATAAGTCTGTAAATATTTTAAAAATTGAAGGAATTGGTAGAATTGAACGTGGTTTGCGAAAAGGTTGTTCTCATGAAGGGGGATGTTTTTGATAAAGAAAAAAATAGTTAACATTTCCGTCGATAGAGGGCACCGTACAGACAAAGTAACAAGAAATATGTAAATCGGAGTCCTATTAATTGCAGCTTTTATGACAAACAGCTTATTTGTCATTTTTCATCCTACTTGCATAAAATTTTAATTGTCATGCTCACTTCAGTGGGTAAAGCATTAATACTGAAGTTGTTTTGCTCAGCCAAGAATAGCCGACTGAAGCTTTACGAACGTTTCGGACCCAAAAGGGATGGAAGAAAGTTTCAGGTCCAGTCACTAGGACGTTTTGAAGAAATAGGAAGTTTGTGTTACCGCCTTCGTAGTGGTGCTCCAAGTTTATCATAGGTCCGTACTTCCGATGTAGCTTCGCAGATTGACACTCTAAGGGAACAATCCACAAGTGCAGTAAGTAGCGTGCGAGAAGTGGCACGGAGCACTGCTACACTGAACGTATCGGTATTCCACATCCTTCACAGTGTTTTAAAAATTGCACTCCTACGAGTTGCAGTCAGTCCACCAGCTTTTATCAAATGACAAAGCTAAGTGAAATTAATTCACAAACTGGGCTTTTTATAGAAAATCAATGAAAATCCGCAATGGCATCTCAATATCTTGTGGACAGATGAGACTCATTTTTCATTGCTTGGAACAGTCAACACGCATAGCTGTAAAATCTGGGCAAAGAGGAACCCACGTGCCTATACTGAGGAGCCGTTACATTCACCGCGTTTAACTGTTTGGTGTGGTTTCACAGCGTCCGTTGCTGTGGACTCTTTTTTTTTCTTTGAAAAGCGTTGTACAAAAGCTGGCTCGAAGACTTGTTCAGTTACTGGAAGACGCAACTTGCAACTGCTGCAGGAGAAAGTGATGCCTCACTTACTGGAACCTAATGTCCTTGACACGGTGACGTTCACGCCAGATGGAACATCTCATCATGCCACAACTGAAGTGAAAATGTTCCTAAGAAGAACTTTCACCGAAGAGCGATTTATTAGCCGTCCCTGTAGAAAATGAGTGGCTCCCTCGCTCACCGGACTTAACACCATTTAATTTTTGACTTTGGGGTTTAGCTCAGAGTGTATCGTAACAGCTCATCTTCTTTGGTGCAGTTAAAGGACGCCATTCGTCAGAGAATCTCTTGCATCTATTCGGATATGTTACATGCTGCAATTAACAGTGTTTTAACTCGCTTGCAAACAGTAATTTGTGGTGATGGCAGATGGCAGACACATCGAATAAGAGTGATATGCTTGTAAACATTTACCTGCATGCAAATAAATTCAGATTTCCTTGAAATGTGTGATTTGCTTTCGTATAGCCCATTGTATCGACGAAAATTCTAACTATTTCTATTTTTTCTTTACCCCCCAAAAAATCC
This sequence comes from Stegodyphus mimosarum, assembly GCA_000611955.2. Taxonomy (NCBI): domain Eukaryota; kingdom Metazoa; phylum Arthropoda; class Arachnida; order Araneae; family Eresidae; genus Stegodyphus; species Stegodyphus mimosarum. The sequence goes on along the minus strand of KK113021.1, from coordinate 579,239 downwards.
CCTTCACGAGAATAACATTTTCGTAAACTGCGTTCAATTCTATTAATTCCTTCAATTTTTATGAATTTTTAAAATATTTATAGACTATTGGGACACCTTCTATATATACACTCACGTTTGTGAAAATTGCAACACCAAGAAGGAATCGTCATAATTGAATGCAATTTAATACACAGTTGAGTGGTAGTGGTACAAATAAATGATTAAATGTTCAAAGCAAACAAACAAGAACAAGAGATCAGAATCAGTATTTTGTGTGGCCACCACGCGCCGCAATAAGTGCTGCTACACGACGTGGCATGGAGTCAAACAAAGTTTGAATGTCTGACTGAGGAAGAGCATTCCATATCGTTTGTACGCGTACCCAAAGTTCGTCTGCAGACGCAACAGGACGAGGATCACGAGCAAGACGCCGACCAATGACATCCCACACATGTTCAATTGGCGACATATCCGGGGAACACGCAGGCCAAGGAAGAAGCTGTACCTGCTGCGCTGCAAAGAAGGATTTAACAATCCGAGCAGTATGAGGGCGGGCATTGTCCTGTTGAAATACAGCGCCTGGCAAGCTTTGAAGGAAGGGAACAGCTTCGGGCTGTAGAACTTCACGGATATACCGGTTGCTGTTCAGATTGCCCACAATTCGTAGCAATTGAGATCGTCTATGATATGCTATGGCGCCCCAGACCATAACTCCGGGTGTTCGTCCACTGTGGCGTTCGATAATGCACTCCGGAAGGTGGCGTTCACCGGCATAGCGTCTGACACGAATGCGGCCATCATGGTACCACAAATTAAAGCGGGATTCGTCAGAAAACACGACATGCTGCCAATCAGCACGCCAGTCTCTATGCTGATTGGCCCATTGTAGCCGCAGGCGGCGATGGTCGTGCGTTAGGGGGATCCTGTATAAAGGAGTCCGTGCGCGCAGTCCACACTGCAGCAGACGTCTACGAATTGATGAAGCACACAATGAAACACCTGTAGCTATTGACCACAGTGCTGCCAATTGTCTAGAGGAAGCTGTACGGTCCGTCCGCGCCATGCGGACCAGGTGTCTATCATCGCGAGCTGACGTCACATTTCGGGGTCCACTCCCGGATTTCCGAGTTGTCCGACACTCGTCCGTCCACTGCTTCCAAACGCGCATCACTGTGCTGCTGTTACGCTGCACACGAGAGGCTACTGCACGATACGACAATCCAGCTTCACGAAGGCCGATGATTCTCCCTCGTTCAAACTCTGTAAGTTGTTCAAATCTCGCTTTCTTTCGTCGACGAGGCATAAGTACAGATTGAGTTAACGTTTACCACTAGCAGATAACCACCGATAACCATACACGCCTCGCTACAGCCGTCTATTTATTCGGATCCATCAGCCGTTCAGAGGGCGCTGCTCAGCATACGCATGCGCTACGGATTTGCAATTCTAATCATTTGCATATCATGCGCTACTTTGCATTTCCTGAAAATTTCAGCTCACTCGCGTAAGTCCTTCATGGTGTTGCAATTTTCACAAACGTGAGTGTATATACATATAACTAGCAATATATGATAATGCGTTAATAAAGATCTTTATATACATACATTAATATTTTTAAATGCTGAGAGTCTTTAATATTTAAAAAATTTCTTTCGATTACGATGACACATTTCATCGCTCCGTACACGTAGGCTCATTTTATATTAGAAACACTGAAGTTTTTAGGTTCAGGTCCAGGGCAATGGCGATGAAACTTTGAAGCTAGCTTGTCACTTTCCTTCTTAACAAAATACAAACAGTTCTGTAAATATTCATAGACTAGAAAGCACTCTTAGAAAGTGGAGAGAGCGCAATTTATTATATGCAGATGTTCGCAATTAAAAATGAGGTGCTTAGAACTGGGAAGACAAAGTTCTGTAAAACGAAAGTGAGCTGTATTTAAATATACACTCATGTCCATAAATTAAGGATAATGCAACATGTTGTTCCAGAATGACGTCTCAATAGATTTGGCTTGTCATGATTCCAATTTGAATATGCAGGTCAGTTCTGGAACCCAGAATAATTCCACCCCAAACGAGTACTCCTGCGCCACCGTTCAATGATGTTTTCTTGGTGGTAATGGGTACCGGGAGCTCTCTATATGAAAGTCCGGCGAGAATCAGACTGCAAGCTAAACTTGGACTCGTCGGAAAACATCACACAAGCCCATTGTTGCGGTGTCCACCAATACATGCTCTCTACTCCAAGCTAACCGCAGGCGACAGTGAGCTGCAGTAAGTGAAACGCATCTGAGAGGTCTACGAGCATATAGACCAAACTGCCCTAAGCGTCTGTACACGGTCTGCCTTGAAATTGTCATACCAGTGTCTGAAGAGAGCTGACGAGACAGGTCTGAGGCTGTGCTCCGCCTGTTTCTTTTGGCAGTAACTGCCAAATACCGGTCCTCATTCGGCGTTGTAACTCTGGGGCGACCTGTGCTGTAACGTCTACTCATATTACCATCATCTTGGAATCGTTGCCAAAGCCTGGAGATGACACTCTGGGCAATTCCAAGTTCGTCTGATACTTCCAGTTGGGTACGCCCACATTCCAGACGGCCGATAATTCTACCACGTAAAAAATCATCCAAATGCGTCCTTTGTGTCATAACTATTCGGTTATTGCACTGAAAGGCTTATAAAGCACCTGCGAACAATTTTACTTCTTTGCCTGTATTCCTTATATATCACTCTCTTACACTCTCGTCATTGTGACGTACCATCGGTGTCATCTGGTTACTTCCTGAAATTTGCATATGATTCTTGAAGATGTGTGTAGTGATTTTACAGGTGATATTTTTATTTTAGAGTTCGATTTCCTCGTGACTCCGAATTGTCCTTAATTTATGGACATGAGTGTACTTTAGGTTATGGGGTTTTAATTTTTAATGATAAAGTGTAATTTAGAATTTATCCGCTAAGAAAAAAGTGTCTCCGCAGTCATTGAAAAATATAGACTTTTAGGCAATAAACATCTAGTTTACACAAACTTCAATAAACTGACGTCGTAGTTCGGCAGAATGTCTGTTGGATAAGAGTGGTATGCTATGTGAATTGTGTATAATCGAGCTTTAGCGGTAAAACTGGAGAGATAAGCAAAAGATGGTAACACTTCTTCCGCACTTCAGACATAGCGGAGGATGAAGGACTTAAAAGGTCCAACTATATTTTTCAAGGCGTGAAGAATGACTGTGAAATTCGAAAAAATCACATGTTTATGTGTAGTACTAGAACAAGCGCATTTATACATTTGGAACTCTCATAGTAGGCATGCATTTACGGTATACATTTGGATATACCGTAAACGCGTATACATACATATACGCGGTATACATTTGGAACTCTCATAGTAGATCAAAATGATATACGCGGATACTCTGCAGCTAATTATAATTCTCCTGTCTTTCAGCTGGTTGTTTTGAAAGCCTTGAATGTTGCCGTGCGGTATAAAACAGGCGGTGGCGATGCATATGCGGTCAAGATCGCAAGCCTGACACTAATGAGGAAGGGGAAAATAAATGGATGCATTAGAGATCATAAGGGGAGATATATTGTAAAAGAAAAGTGTTTTTAGGTGTCAGTATATCAGGAATAAAAACTTGAATGGAGCTACAGAGTTCTCCTCTGTTCTTCGCTGTAAGTCAGTAATGTATACAAGGATGGAGACAAACTATATAGAAAGTTAAAAGTTTTGAAGTGCTCTTTTATGTATTATTAAACACTTTACTAATACCAGTATGCACTCTTTTGGATTATTAATAACGTATATTTCCTTATGATTGCAAATTAAATTATAATTATCCAATGAATTTAATGATTATATTTATTTGTTTACTAACATTTCATTATTGCATTACTTTCGTCTAGGAATTTCCATCGCCTCCCTGAGCAATACATATATGTAAGTCACGAGGCTGAAAAGCATTGCTATAAATAAATAAATGATCCGATCCAATTCCAGTTGAATAGTACAGATTGTTTATAGAAAGTATCCTAGTTTTTGAAAAGCTTCGTATCATGAGTTCTGAGTTCGAATTCCGGTGAACGGGATTACTGTATTGGCGTTTTTCCCATGTGTGACGGGTATACGAGTCAGTTTTACTTAAAAAGTTCTCCACCGAGGTATCCTTACCCTTAGGCAAATAGCTGTCGAGTTCTTTAGTATAATCAAACAAACCAGACCAAACAATATACATGTATAAATAAGTAGCTTAAAAATATAAAAATAAATTATATATGTACGAAACCTAACTAGCCATTTATATTTATATTACATAAATATACTCATGTTAATGAGCGTTGTGTATTAAAGATAATTTTCTTTGATATTCTGTACCTTATTCTATTTGATATTTTATACCTTGTTCTATATTTTGTTCCATTTATACATAGATATATATAATTTGAGGATTCCATATTAACTACTTCATATAAAACCGAAAAGTGCATCAATAATGTATTTTTCAGTATCATTAACTTCATTCTGAAGAATTTTCTGCTGCCTAGTTTGCATTATTTTATTCATAAGTCTCAAAGTAAAAACAATTTAATGTCTATATGGCATTAGAAAATTAACCAAAATTAAAGAGCAACTACCACAATGTAATTCAAAAACAGTTTTCCTTAGACGTGAAAAGGTTGAAAGCCCTTTGGGTTAGAACTATTTTTTCAGATGCTCAGATACTTCGCATACATGCAACATAGCATTCGAAATGCAAAACTCAATATTTACTACAGATTCATTGATGTAACAAATATATGTCTTTCTACGCCTATGGCTTAAAAAAAGATGTTATTTGCCTTACAGTTTATCGCTCAATAATACATTTTCATTGTACAAAATCGCATTTATTCAAAGAATTCAATTTGCATTTTCATTTCCTCTGTATAAAACTGGAAGCAGAGAAGTTAGATGTTTAAACGACCCCCACATTTTCTCACGATTTCAAGTGAGCTTATCCCCTCTTTTTTAGTTCCCTCGTGAAAAAGGGGGTTTGAAAGTTATGACTTGACCGCATATAGGCAGCATTCAAACAAACTAGCTACGCGTGGATTTCGGGGTTATTCCCCTGCGTAACATTAGCACAGGCAATTTTCATAGAAAATCCTCCAGGAAGACATGTCTTCCCTTAGGCAAACAGCCTTCGACTATTCTTTTTCTACATATCCGATACGTCCTTGACTAATTTTTTCTTTTTGAATATGCTATAAATTCAGCAATTATGCGTCAAAAGGAACTTACCTTTTTTTCACTTGAAATAATTTAATCTTTGAACTCCATCATTAATTTTTAAAAGACACTTTTGTCCGTCCCGATAGTCAAAATCCGCTTTAAAAGCTCATTTTGCCAAATCCTGTAACCCAGTCTTTCCTTAAAAGTAGAAATGTAAAGAATGGCTAATTAGTAGAATTGTTTTCTCTGTTCTGTGGTCACTACAGTGTGTTTGCGATAGAAAAATTCTTTTGGGACTTGTTAGCTTTCCAAATTTTTTATCTCAGTAAATATATCTTTCAATCTTGAACTCTCAGTTTTTCCGAAAAACGTATATGTTAATCTAGTCATCTAGAAATACGTAGTAGTGAACAAAATTGATGCTAATTTTCTGCAGATAGCTAGTTAAAACGGTGTAAAAAGTAACAAAATTTGCGCTATTTAGCGACTTTCAAACTTTTAAAAATGCAGGTTTGAGAATCTGAAAAGTCGCCAAGCTGCTCTTCTTACTTAACGAAAATATAAAATAATGATTACGGATGGAATATTAGCAGTTAAGTTTTTTAGTAATATGTATTTCTATAAAAATTGTTCAAGTTTGGGGGACCTTGCTTTCCAGTGCAACTGAAAGCATTATCACTGTAAGTGTTTGTGCGATTAGGAACAAACGTTGCAAATGAAGGATCATAGGCAGAAAATGAAGTCGTCTCGGTATTTTGAATGTGTTAGGTACAAAAATTTTAGTATTTCCCGGTTTTAATTTGTTTTAAAGCCATAATTGTGTGTAAATATAATTTTAACATATACCAAAATAAACAATCCAATAAATGAATGAACATTTAAACACTTCAATGAATAAAGACAGATCTATGGATATTGTTCTCTATAGTTTGTCTCGAATAGAACAATTAACACAAATCTAAGGAAGTTGTGAAAAGGATGACGATCTCATACGCAGCTGTCTGCATCTTAAAAAAGTATTTCTTGTTTGAATAATGTATGAAAATCTTATCACTGACTTATTTTCGCATGTAAATATTCCCCGAATAAGACTCTGTAGAAAGGAAACCTCGACACAGAAACATTGATTCAGTGGTCGGATGCTGGAAGAGATGTAACTGAAATACAATAAAAATAAAATAAAACGATTTCAAGTTGAGGCTACAGAAGAAAACTATGCATTTTAAGTGAATATAAAGTCCAATATGACAAACTAATTTCCTTAGTTTAATTTTCATACTTTTATGCTCAAAATGGTTGCAGTATTTATATTAATCTCATAAGCATTAACATGTCTTGTCACTGACTCCAGCAGTAACAAAATGAACTCTGAAGACTGACCCAGCATTCAGCAGTGAATTAAAACTAATTCCTACTCAGCTGGATACTGAATCAAAGTATCTGCATTCAAACGCTGTTAATGCTCTCTTCTTGAGCTTGTTATAAACAACAAATATTAATTTTTGTGAAGTTATGAGAAATGCAGATAATCTACCTTTGGGGGCACAAATGTAGCTTCAGACAAACTTTTCAATGTACATTTTCGAGTCACTACAAAGTGAAACAACAAAATGAAATAATTTGAATTGTCATAATATAATCTGATCTGCAGTATTCGAGCCTGTTCTTGAGACTTATCTCCCATCCTCATTTTCCATCTTATAAGTAAGACTAATAATACATGCCTTTTTTATTTTATTTATTTTTTATTGAAATTTATGTCTTATGGCAGTTTTAAAAATTTTAACTTTAATGCTAGAAAATGAAATAGAAAAATTCCGCTTCAAACTTCATGCACACAAATTTTTTTATGCGAATGAAGAACTTTGTAAACGACGGGGAGAAAAACTTAATTCTTGCTTTCTATGGAATTGAAATATTAAACAGGTGACAGGTGAATGCATGGCCGGACGGCTTTGTATAAAAAATTGGGTATCGTCAGGTGCCCGCGCCCATCTAGAGCACGAGGGCTGCATCGGGAATTTATTAATGCAGAATATGAGGCTTTTGACGTGGCCAGACAAGGGCGTTTTCATATATGCTTTAACATACAATTAATAATAATTTACATGTATAGGTACATTGGCTGACATAGGTACATTGGATATATATATGCATTGGCATGAGTAGTTAATGAGATAAGCAAACAATAAACACTTATAGATTAACAGAAATGATACTTGTGCATTAATGCAGAAAATGATAAATAATGATTACCCGTAATCGTGTAACATCCTGTATACATATACATAAATTACTAGAAATGATATACTTAAACATTTATACTTTAATAGCAATGATACTCTGACAATGCCCCTTGCACAGTAATACGAAGGATGACAATAAAGGAAAACACATAATCATATATTATTCTACTTGACTATGCATACATCGATAGGACTGAAACATTTAAACACCTATACGTTGATAGAAATGACACGCTGAGAATGATACTTGTGCATTATTGCGAAAGACGACGATTAATGGTTACATATAATCGTGCAGTATCCTACGTGACTAAACATACATTAGTAGACGTCATACACTTATATATTAATAGAAATGTTATACTGATGATGATACTTGTACATTAATGCGGAAGATGACAACTAATGATAACGGAGAATCGTGCATTACGAATATGAGTAGAATATGAGTAGAATTGATACATTTGGTACGAGTAATTTGCAAAAGGCTGATATAGGTCCATAGGTCCATTGGATCCAAAAGCACATTGACATAGGTACATTGTCATACGTCATTGATGTTAAGAAAACACTTACACAAAATAATCATGAATACTTATTTGCCGCCTACAACTCTTTATTGGAAACTTAACACTCAACTCAGTACTCACACACAGCGGCTCTCCGCCCCAAAGGCTCACTAAGTCTCTATTGCCGCTCTCCGCTCGGGGGCGCTGCTGATAGTTGAGCATGCGCAAACATGCCCCCGGCATTGAA
>KK113021.1:550831-566295 GCA_000611955.2 Stegodyphus mimosarum | reverse complement strand
TATTTTGAGGCAACTCCTTTCGCACACTAGCGATCTGAAGTTCTTTCTCCAGTTGGGCTAGTTTGATTTTCTCCAACTCTAGCTTAGTTTCGATTTCGGCTTTGCGTTTCTTAGCTTCCTCAAGCACATAATCAACTACGCTTTTTACTAACTCAGGATCGGTTTTGAAAACTTCACTAGTCTCTATCAACTTCTTTAAATCAACAATTTTCGCGTCTTCCGCGACGGTTAAACCTAACTCCACAGCGACGAGTTTTAATTCGTCTTTTCTTAATTTGGCAATTACTGACATATTTTAAACTATAAATAAATCTAAATAAGGAAATTGCTCTTACCTCAAATCACTGGGATCGCTGAATCGCTTTAGGAATTCGATAGCAATCGTCGCCCTCACTCCATAAGCAATTAGCATATCACTATACACTTTCACTTTAATTCATAGGTCTCCGGATCCTCCATGACGGACCATGTTGAGAAAACACTTACACAAAATAATCATGAATACTTATTTGCCGCCTACAACTCTTTATTGGAAACTTAACACTCAACTCAGTACTCACACACAGCGGCTCTCCGCCCCAAAGGCTCACAAAGTCTCTATTGCCGCTCTCCGCTCGGGGGCGCTGCTGATAGTTGAGCATGCGCAAACAATTGACATACATACATAGGTTGGTTACATGGAAAGGATAGAGTAATGGTTAAGACGACTCACACAAGTACTGGCCTAATGCCTGCAGTTTGTCCGTAATACATTTGAGTTTTTTAATTACTACTCGTTAGCGAATAAAGAATCTTTTATATGCTGGATCTGTGTTGTTAAACGGCATGTGCCACTCTTGTGCTAGTAGGCAGAAGGTGACATAGTGGTCCGGGATACCTGGTTGATCGCACACACAGATGTTGGTGTTTGTTATTCCTTGTTTTAGAAACTAGTCCGGAAATGGACCGTGACCCGTTATAAATCTGGTGATGTGTGGCTGGGAAATCTGTTTGTCAAGCTGACTTTATGAGCGAAGTCATAGGGCCTTCTTCCTTAGGGAATAGAATTCCATTCTTTCTGCCATTTCTTGAGTGCGGCGTTTAGAACAGCTTTCTTTACGTAGGATTTTGGTAACTTTATTAACAGCTGTTCCGCATCGAGATTGCTCGCGGCTTCTTTACCTAGTAAATATGCATCTTCATTCCCCTGGTGTCCAGCATGTGCTTTATTCCAGAAGATGAGGATGCGTCCTTCACACTGTGGCAGGGTTTACTGAATGTACTCTATGATGGACGATCTGTGAAAGGATTCCGAATTGCGTAAATTATTGAAAGGCTGTCGGTGTGTATACGTGCGATGGAGTAGCTAAATCGACTCGCTGCTAGGGTTGCTTGGCGTACGGCTTTAGCTTCCGCCTGGAAGACTGAGTTGCCTGCGCTCATAAAACCTTTTTAAGACTTCAAAGGGCTTCCAGTTCGTTTGATAGTATAGCTACAGCCCGTCATTCCATTCACCTGGGAGTCGTTGTTTAGTGTTGTCGTTGTTGACTTCAAGTATCGTTGTATAAGCATGGATATTATTGCAGAAAAGGGCCGGGTGTACTTCCATAATTTGTAGATTTTTCTCAAAGTCCTCCGGGAAGAAATGGAGGCTCTGATATTGGGCAGGTTGCTTAAGGAGAGTGACTTTTGCGATGACCACTTTCATTTGGGCCCGCATGTGCAGTGGAATAAGTCCAGCCAGCACTGTGGCTGCTGCCGTCGCTATATAGTATTAAAATATTGAAAAAATAGAGAAAGGAAAAATTTTAGAATATTTTCTCAGAGACAAAGAAGGTGGACGATATCTAGAAAGAAATTTTTATCAGAAATGTAGAAATCAAAAATCTCAAACAGCGAAGTTTAGAAAAAAAAAAACAGCACAGATCGGAGAATTTGAAAAAACATCGAAAGCATGTCACATATGTTTAAAACTGTGTCAATCTAAGATTGTTTTTTGATTAATTTAAAATAGCTGTTATTATAGTACTTTAGAAGCAGTATAAGAATTCTCTCAGTTAGCATGCAGATGAAGAAATTATTATAAACGTGCATTAAAAAAAACGACACTTTGTGTTAAAAGAGTAGCGTATTTTATCTATTATTTTAAAATTGAGTAAGTGTTATTAAACTTTTTAACATTCAGTGTAAAATGCATACAAGAGTAACATTGTCTCTTCCAAATTATAGCTATTTTTCACACACAGCTCATTTTAAACGCTGGTTCTTCAAATTTAAAACGCTAATTTCTATGTTCTGAATTGCATCTCCGCGCTCGTGTCAGCATGACTACGTCATCACTTCTCACTTTCTGTTTCAGGGGAAAAAGCTCTATGAGCTAGCCCTTCTCTTCAAAGTCCTGGCTTGTGCCTGTCTACGAAGGCGACGTATTTTCATCTTTCTTTCGAGAGATCGACTGTCCACCAAGGTGCACTTGTGCGTGCTTTGTAGGTCTCGTATCGAAAGCACTGAAATGCTTGAATGCACGTATTTATTAGGTGATTATAAGAATTGTCTAAATCCGTTGTTGTCTGACAATTCTGGAATTCATAAAGAAGAACTGGAAGGTATGATGAGAAATAGCGGTTAAGGGAAGCTAGGCTGCCATAAGCTGTCATGGATCTTCTTTTTGATAAGGTAAAGATAAGTTTGGGCTAAATGTGATAGCGCGATGATCACGCAAAGTGATACTATCGATGACTTTCCAATCGTGAACTTTTCAATCGTGAATGCTTAAATACTGCAAATTTTGGACTGTACTCAAAAAGTACTAAAGAAGCAATAAGTCCCTACTGTGATGCAGCCTTTCTAGTCGTTTGGTGTATATGAGTTCCAAAGTTATTTTTTTTAACATTAAAGGTAGGCAATTTTAGTAATTTTAAATCAAAGTATTAAGAAAAGCAAATGAGGATCTGAAGAATTAGGAAAAATATGACTCTAAGGGTTGGAAAATGTACTTTTAATAGCTTTAAACTGAGATATTGGATGCCATGGTTTTCATCAAAGGAAATTAAATATCATAAACAAAATTAAGACCCTCTCTAAGACGAATAAAACGATTCCAGATGACTTCGGTATTCAAGGTAGGTGGTTGTCTGAGAAAGACGAGCCCCAGTACCAGTGTTTCTTTACGTTCTCAGAAATACTGGCTCCTTTCAGAAGTGATCTTCTTAGGGAGATGGTTGCCACGATAGGGTTATATACATTTTAAATACTATGATTAATGAGTACAATATTGCATTGCTATGCTGAGATAAACTCCGAAAATCAGATGAAGTGGGGAAATCAGACTTAACGCTATAACAAATAAAACGGATTTACTCATATATTTATCCCTCTAGTGTTTTCACTATATGATTTAGAAACTTCTGATCTATTGTAACAATGCAAAATGCAGGCACAAATAGGAAATTATTATGTGTAAGTTAAAAAGAATACTATTGAAATGAATGATTTATTTAAAATGCATAATATACTAATATTAGCATATCTTTATGTGGATTTTAATGTGCTATGTTTATCATTTAAGCCTTCTCTTCAGAAATAGTATATACCTCGTGTTATCCTCTTACCCATTTTCGAGCAGTAAACTTAGGAGAAAAAGGCGGGAATACTCGAGTAAATACGGTAATATTTCAATTTCATGTATATCATGAAGCATAAATAAATAATTTTTAAAAAATCTGTCTCAAAGAAACTCAAGGCCAACAAAACAGTTTAATGCTCAGTTATATTATCAAAATTTTAAAAAATGCCCATATTTTGAAACTGAGTTCCAGTTTGGAAATTTTGGATACCGAAAATATAATATCCCAAAGGATATTATAGATCGCTGATCGAAACCATAGGATTGTGGCGCTGACAGTTAATCAGTGTGCTGTCATATAAGGGCTTAAAGAATTTGCTTGCGCATACTCTGTAATCATCTGTCGCATGGAAACTCGTTCTTCTTACTCTTTCATAGTTTAAACTGGAATTACTGCATCGATGTAGCTTGCTTGGAATTCTTTCACGTATCAAAGGGATGCGAATTTAAATAAATAAATTTTCCTTCTAAGAATCATGAAAAAATTAAACTTTATTACGCACCGCGGTAGTTAACAACATGTTTCAGATAACTGTGGAATAATAAGTTGATACGAGACAGTTTCTCAGTTTCCCGTAATCAGGCAAACTAAAACAAACCAAACGGTTATGGCAACTGAAAAATGGCTATTCCTTTCCTCGTATAGAGCCGACGCAATATCAGCGCATCAGATTCGCGTGAGAATCTAACTATTATCGAACGGCGCCCGTTCGATAACAGTCAGATTAAAATATCAAGTAAGTCAGATGAAGTAAATGCTAGGTGACCCTCTAATCCGCTAATGGCACGTCACAGAACTGAGACTAATAATAAGTTGAAAAAAGACCCAGATATTATAAAAATATCAATCAACTCGGCAGTACAGCATCGGAAGATTGAGCAGAAGTAGACTAATTTGAATTGGAAACATTAAAGGTCCAAGAAGAAAATTCACATTTTTAGAAATTTTATTTATATTTCTATTTATAAGAACAATTTAAATTTTTCTTCTAATACTTTAGCAGAAATATTAAAAATTGCAGGCCCCAAAAAAGGCTAATATGAAGTACTGAATCAAGAAAAAAAATGTAGGAAAGTTTAAACTAAAATCAGAATGTACTTTTGTATGTAGAAAAGTATATTAAATCGGAAAAAACCCTCCCGCCCCCCCAAAAAAATAAACTAATGTGAAGTACTGATTAAAAAGAAAGAAAGAAAAGAACTAATGTAGGAAAGTTTAAACTAAAATCAGAATGTATCTTTGTATATAGAAAGTATATTAAGTCGGAACAAATCCGATACGGAGTATTTCATTAATTTCTGACAGGGGAGCTTCAACTGACACATTGCTAAAAAAAGTCAAAGCACTAATTACGCCTCTTCCTCAATACGAGGTTCTCAAATTCATTCCTTAATCCTTGAACAGGCTTTTAAGATGCAACGTCCTAGAAGTCGTGAAAGTGGAAAAAATATTGAATGTAAAGGAATATGAACTCACAGTTCAAGCTTATTTAGAAAAACGGCAATCAAGAAAACATGTGTATGATTCGCGTCAACACTAGTAATGAACTGGGATTATTATTATAAACTTAGAAATGTGCTATATTTCACACCTGTAAAAACGATTATGATAAAAAAATTACATCAAACTCTTGGCTTTGAGCCACATATAAATATTTGACAAAATGATAAAAGTTTTAATCTAATCGATTTAAACTAGAAATGCGGTATATGTTTCACACCTGGAGAAACACCTTCCGATTATCGGTAGTACTTTTAAAAGTACTTTTAAAAAATTCAAGGTATTTCATTTTCTAAAATCTGAAGATAGTCGCAAAGATAGAAAATAGGGAATGTTATGTTTATGGCAGAAAACATTTTGTTAGTAGTTGTTCTAAAAAGTTTGAAAAATCTAATTCCAAAAATAAAGAGAAAAACGAAGTGCCAACAAAGCCTTCAAGCGACAAAGATACAGTAGCTGCAGAAATTAATTCCCAACGTGCAACCAAGTGTTAGACTTCAACAGTTGAACTGCGTTAATATTTTACTCTAAGGGAAAGTATGTGAAACTTCTAGAGTCTGGAATGCATATTAGTGATATGTATTCTGATTGCAATTCAGCGCAGTTTACAAAATCAGGTTAGGGGTCAAATTATTCTGATATCTACATTTGGTGAAGAGATTAATGCTGAATTTATCATAATTTCATCGCACCGGAAGTTAGATTTACGAAGCAAAGTCATCCAACTGAAGCGCTGCGAACTGAGTCTTATAGATTAAACACCTCCTGCTTGATGCTGCCACCTATTTACGGAAACGTCATATACGCAAATTCGTTTTTTAGGAGAGAAGGGAAGAATCACAAAATAAATGAAGTGTTACTTCCATTCAACTCAACGTCAAATAGTAGGGCTGAAGAAACATCTATTCTATATCTAGAAAGTGATGCCACGTGATGCAAGAATTTATTAAAGAGAGAAAAAAAAATTAGATTATTTTCGAGTAAGATACATGTTACTAGTATTGGTAAATATAAAATTAGGTTGTTTCCATGTGCAGAAAGAAATAAACCGTACATTTACGTAATACCTGAAAAGTAAAAAGATAAAGTAGGTAAACTGAAAGCTATTAACCGTTCGACATCCACTAAGACCAAAACTTAGATATGCAGTCTATTACAGAAGTAGCCAACTTCTGTATATAGATATGCTAGAATGTCTTTTCTCAAAAATATGTCGCAATCTACCTGTCAAAATCTTGTCATTTAACACATACAAACATGTGATTAATAAGTGAGAATGAGGGAGGTTATTAAACCAACATGTTACTTTTTTAATAATATTTATTAATTGAAAAGTAGCCACACAAAAAATGCTCATAAAACTTAATTTTATTATCTTATTCATCCTTCAGCGTTTTGACGTCTCTAACCAAGCGTATAATAATTTGGTTTATACCCAGATAAAGATTGTGATAATGAATCCTCAGTATGGGAATCAATACATATGGAACGATATTTAGATTTCGTGAACTTTATGTATGGAAAAGCCGATTCACATAAATATCTTGATAAAAGTAGACATATTCGCTCATTTGGTGATTTGGGGAACTTCTTTCGACTAGATGTATTTTCACAAATCTTCGTCATCTTACCTGGCTTGTAAGGTTAGATTAGTTTGCAGAGTTATAATTTCATTCTTTAACGTTTTTCTTTTTCAGTATTAAATATATCAGAAATCTTTGCGGCAATATGATTTATATTCAAATCTTTTTCAAAAAACCAAAAGACAGAAACTGCACAATGACTTTATCTTTTCAAAATCATGAAATCTAACCTCAGAGGGATAAAACACGATTTTAATATCTGCAACGTATTTTTCAATGTTATAAATTTTAATTCTGATGTTTTTGCAAGTGATCGGAGGTATCTATAAAGTGATTCAAATTGTTTTGTTGAAGATCTTTTGTAAGAGTAATAAATTTTGTTTTGTGTGCATTAATACAACCGATCACTTAAATTATTATCTTGTTTTCTTCCTTGGAATTCCAAGTTTCAGTCACTTAATTTCGATGCAAAATCCGTAAGAAATCACTGAGCCAAGTTTCCTCATTTAAAACTCCACATTCTTGATCTCACGCTTCGAAAAAATTTCTTATCTCAGTTAATAAATCCCAAATCGTAGCAGAAATTTATTTCTACTTAGCCACCTTACATCAGTATGTAGTAATAATTGTGACTATCCTTCATCAAGTTACAAATAGAAGAGATGCCGTTGAGGGAGCATCCTGCGATGAAGTTAATAATTTTCATTTCTATGTCTATTATTTCTTTTGTATTTACTCTTTTTCTGGCTAATACTTGCGAGTATATTATGTAGTAGTTGCTCATACAACTTGGGAATACGTCATCATTTTGGCATAGAATTATAAATTAATTTTAGCGGCCTATTATTGCTCCTGTTCTAGCTTTTATTATTGAAACTAATTTGAAAAGTGTATAAAGTGTTTTTTTCCTCTTTTCGCAGGCTTTCATAGTGTAATTAGAAACATACTCGGCACGTATTCGAGAGGTCCAGGTTTCGAATCCCGGCAACACACATTTTTCATGTCTTCTGCTTTAAAAAAAAAAGAAAAAAAATAATAACTCTACAAGTGGTAGTTTCAAATTAATGACGAAGTTTTAAAAGAGGTTAATATGCCTACATCGCTAGAACATTCTTTCAAAAAAATCATACCCAACAATTCTAATTCAGGTGCAATTTTCAAAAATCATATAAAAAATGAGCAATTGTGCTGTGTGGCTTATATGTGCGATTCATTAAATTAAAATGGAAAACAAGAACGTATATTCATGTCGTTTTATAAGTGTTCTCCTATATTTCTGCTTATTTTTTCACCCCCCCCCCGCATTACAGTGTTTCAAGATAATTGCAGTTCTTTAACTGCAAGCAATATTTTCAGTCTTGTCCTTAAAACCATTAAAAAGTCAAGCTGACATTTTTAAAAACGTTTCTTTTATAAATTCTTCTTCAGAAAAGAAATTTCATTTTTTGGGGTTAAAATATGGCTTATTTTGAATGGTCACGGACCATGATTTCCACACAAGTGCTTCTTAATAATAATTTGTTGAGCTATTTCTTCACTGAGCCTTGAGTTTTTAAAAGCAGTTTTATTTTTTCTCAAATCACTGTTTGTGGATACTCTATTTATTATTTGTTGTACAAAGTTAGAAAATGCCTCTTCAGATTACCCTTTTCAGGAACGGCTACGGAGACTGCTTTATTAAGCCACAACATTTATCTCTCATCATTGCAAAAAAGTAATCAAGTTCCCTTGATGAAAATGCTAAGTTTTCGATTTTTTTTATTTGCTACTAATTTTAGTGGGTACTGAAATGCAAAAGACCTGTTCAACCAAAAAATTTCAATTTTAATTGTATAAACAAGGTATATGCATTTTTACACAGCAATAGTGTTAAGAAACATATTATAAATGCCATTGCAATGTTCCTACCATGATACTACAGGAGACATGACCGTTTGTTTCGCGATTAATGTCTAGTTTATATTTCACGACTTTGAGTTACGAATAAACTGCGTTTGAGGGCTGAAACCGTCTCCTGTCGGCTATGATCAACCAAAAATCGGCTTGTTAGCTATTAATGCTATAGACCAGCGATTCTCAACCTTTTGACTAACGCGAACCATCTGAACAAAAATGGAAACATTTTAGTATCACCACTGCATTTTACGATGATTATTTTTCAGTTTCTCAACAGAAATAGCAAAAAAATATATTTTGCCATTTCCACAACATATTGGCTATTTGTATTAAATACGCACACATAAAAATGTTAGATTATAAATTGATTATCATTTTAATTAACAAAATTTAAGTTATAATACTTTAATTCTAAAATTTAGTAACAAATTTGGGCCTGTTTAAGAGAGATCATTTTCTTTATCTGGTCTTATTTCACTTAGTTTTACCCGTAAATTGGGATCCACTTTTAATTTTGTTCTGTATTTATTTTTCAAATATAACATGGAAGAAAATCCTTTTTCACACAAATAGGTTGTGAAAGCGGCAATAAAAATTTGATAGCTTTATTTGAAATACCTTTAAATTCCCTTTTTCAGTTCAGCGAAAAGTTAACAAGTGTGTTCTTTCTGAAATCTTCAGTTAGAGTTCGGTGACAGGAAATTTCTATCAATTGTTCTTTTCCTTCTCGAGACAAAATTTCAGGTACATTTGAACAAAATGGATTTCTAATCCAATTTTCTTTTTCATAATCCTCGGTAATGTACATGTTGAAATTATATATCAATGAAAAACAATGATTTTGAATGCTGATTCTTCTTTTATTTTCAAATTATTTTCGGTTAGAAAGCTCTCTAAAAGTAGTAAAAAGCTTACAGTTTTATTATCAAATTCTTTGATTATTAGATCGAATTACTTTTACCATTGCATTTATTTTATGACTAATTTTAAACAAATTAACACTTTGTTCTCGTAATCCTAAATTTAATTTATTTGACTTTCCAAAAATATCAGCTAAATATGCCAGATGAGCCAACCATAATTCACTAAATAAACATTTTTGCAATTCAAATTTTGAATCACGGAGGGAAATTTCAGTTTCTGATAGAAGTTCAAAAAGACGAGTTAAAACTTTGCTTCTGGATAAACACCTTACTTCGGAATGTAACAAAAGCGTTTCATGCTCACTGCCCATCTATTGGCCTAAAATCGTAAATATTCTTGAATTTAAAGCTCGGTTTTTAATAAAATTAACAATTTTCACAGCTTGATTCAAAATGATTTCGTGGTTTCTTGGGGATTGTTTTGGATATAAAAGCTTCACGATGAATGGAGCAGTGAGTAAATTTAGTTTCAGGTGCGACTTTCTTTATTTGAGAAATAACACCGGAATGTTTTCCTGAGTTCCGCCATTACATACGACAATCCGCTTATTCCAAGGAATACCATTCTCACACATAAAATTGTCAATTACTTCGAAAATTCCATTTAAAGTTGCTCTATCATAAAGAGAATGTACAAAATAAATACACTTCGGCAATTTGTTTATCTTCTTCTAAACGTATGTAAACTAACAATTGAACAAAGTTCGTTACGTCAGTACTTCCATCCAATTGCAATGCAAAATACTCACTTTGTTTTATTTTTTGAATACGTTTCTCTTTTATGGAATTTGGCATTTCATGAATTCGTCGATTTAATATATCATTTGATAACGGAATATTATTAAGTTCGTTAGCCGTTTTTTCGTTGAATAATGTTAAAACGATATCTTTAATTGCTGGTAATTTAAGGTTTTCTTCAATAGCGTGAGCCTGCCCAGTCTTGGCAATCCTTAGCCTTACTACGTAACTGGATTCCAAAGCTTTTTCACTTGAAGTAACAAAACCTTTCATCACTTGTTTACTATTTTTGAACTTCGATAATTTCTTCTTAAAATATTCTTTAGATTTATCCTTTAAATTGGCACGCTTAAATTCAAGATGTCTTTTAAGAAGCAATACTTGGATTGGATAACATTTGACATTGAGACAAACAAAACATTGAGTTTGAGGATCCATTTCATATCCATTGCAAGTAAACACAAATGATAAATAACTTTTATTATATTTTCTATAAATAATTTTTTTTTTCTTTTCAGTATTAGTTATTTTAGGAATCTATTACATTCCCTGGATTAATCACCTGCGAATCATCACTTTTCCGCTTAGTCAATCGTAGCCATTTTTCTATTTTGAAAATCTAGGATTGTTTTATTATTTTTTCACAAATATTACAATGCACGACATGTTACGAGTTCTTCAGAAACAAACGACGATATTCTAAAATCGCATAGAAAAGTAAGGAATACAGAGCAAGAAGAAGACAAAATACACGCTGTTAGATATAGCAAATCGACCTAAAAAATTATTATATTTGAAAACAGAGCAATATGAGACCGAAAATGGTGGCGACATAAAGTGTAGACATGCTAATAAATCGATCAGCTCTAAAAGAATTAATGAGATACTATTATCTTTTTATAAGAACTTATTTTTATTTCCTATTAAATACAACATTTGTCTCCATAACTCCTTTTAAAAACATCATTTTTGACAAATTTTGTTACTTCTATAGCGAAAAGAATATTTGTGAAAATAGAAACGGATTATGTTGCTAAAGTCTATGACAGGCTGTAGACGTTGAACAAAATACAGATCGCATAAATTTACAAGTTTTAAGAGAATAAACTAAACAGGATTTTGGGGTATTTAATGTTTGAATTTAATAGTTAAAAATACTTTGTTTCTTTGCATACCACTTATCTTTCTCTTGCATACCACTGGTTGAGAATCACTGCTATAGAACATACTGAACAATATAGGTACTGCTTCTTTTTTTCTCAACGTTTTCTCGTCTTTTGAGGATAACGCTAAGACGTCTGAATTATTAACTTCATGTCTACGAAAGACAAAATTATACCTACTTTTAGTAGTACGGTATGAAATGTAGTGCGAAATAAATTCTATTTATACTAATATTTATATCTTAATGTTGGTAATGATTTACTATACATAATTTATCAATTATACTTACCTTATTTATGTACGTTACCTAAACAGCATGTTTCATATAAAGTTCACTATTATCCGAATTATGTCTTGGAATGTTTTACAGTGATATTCAGAGGCTTTTGTACTTTCGATTTGTAAAGAAATAAAATATAAATTCATCAAGTCGATTAATCGAAAATCACGGATCACCATTTCGAGCAAGATCGCTGTTTATTTTCAACTATTCCCTTGTTAAGATGTTTGCTTATAGAAGAACATTTACTTCTCTAACGATCCCAAATGCATTTAATATTAATTTGAAACTAGACAGTATACTTTCATGCATACTAGAATAAAAGAACATGCATGCTTCTCAAATTGATACCAACTAAGAAGTGATGAAAACACTATGTCTCTATTTTTAATGCTTCTTAAATGGTAAGTTATTTTAATAGTTTCGTTGGTCTGAAAATTTCGCATGTTTCGTGACTTTCTTCATTTCGTAACGAGATACAAATAATTTTCCACTAATTCATAGATGTGAATCTCAGGAATGATGAAGGCCAAATAATCTTCCTGAAATTACTTCACAGTGTCCACGCAATAACGCTCAGAAATTCTCATCTATTTCGAGAAATTCATAATGTTCTCCAAACTATAAAGAATCCTGGAAGCAAGACTGCATTCTTCACTTTTCATAGTTGGCATACTTGGCGAATGGGTGTAATTTTGAAAAGAGTGCAAAAGGTTCCAAAGAGTCCGGTGAGGAAATCTTTAAGAGAAATTTCACTTAATTTAGTGATTTTTATTTTGATGGCCGATTTTAGATTGAAGTATATTTATTGATCGACAATCTTCGTATCATCTAATCATCGACGTGGGAAGAATTTAATAAAATCGTGGCCGTGGCTGGACGGTCTTTCTGATCCGTTTACCTTCGGTTAGCTTTCATTTCTAAGCTCTTTAAACAGGAGGGATCGCTTTCGATTTCTTACTGCTGCAGGCTGTCATTACGATTTGATTATTAACGGAGAAAAGCACGACGACGTAACACTTCGTCCTTTTGCTTTTAAGGATATAATTAAGCACAGGCATCTTTAGGGAATTAAAATGCAATTTTCTGAAATCAATTCTATATACGTATTAATAACTTAAAACGAGGGGGGGGGTTGAGAGGAGGACTTACTTGCAATCTAGAAACTTCAGATTACTGTCTAATATCTCGAAGGAAAACCATTAAAAAATAAAGGATGAAAATGGAAAATTCATATAAATATTTCGGGTTTTTTTTAATATAAATAATACTTACTGTTGCCAAATCATAGAACTAAATCTATATTAAGTAAAATTAAAACTCGACTTAAAAGAATTTCAGCTTTAAATTTTCCGGTATGTTTTTGCGCTTCTTTTTTAAGAATGAATTAAATAAAAATATTAAAGAATTAAAAAGTATATTAGAATGTGAATTTTCATATGTAGTAAATAAAATTATTAAAGAATTAGAAACTGTATTAGTGTTTAAATAAATAAAAAAAATATTAGAGACGATTGCAATCTGTGCATCAAAAACTGCATTAAATATATTTCTATCTATCTATCTGTTTACCTATTTAGCTATTTTTCTATCTATCTATTTATCTCTCTATCTCTATGTATATACATCTATGATGGAAAAGAGAAAACACGTAGCAATGTTGATGGCGTAACACGTACTAATGTTGATGGCGTAACACGTACTATCTTAAAACGTAGATCTCTACTGAAGAGGAAGAATTCTGATTGCATAGAATGCTAGGATGTTGAATCCGTAATGACAAAAAAAAAACTGGCAGCCTTGTAAAATTAAATACTCATTTTTTTTTTTTTTTAAATTGACATTTGTGGCCACACTTTACTTTGTACTCTAAACGCACCTATTCAAGAACATTTACTATTGTGATACTGTTGCAACAGGAAGAAAGCATACCAAATTAGCGTTTTTACAGGAAGAGAGGCAGGAGCTAAAGTGCGCAATTATCAAGTATGAAAACTCACTAAGAGAAGATTTCGGTTTCAGTTAGAAAGGTTTCAGTTCTCGAAATTTTGACTTCAAATTCCGAATTATATACGTCATCAGCGTTACGGAAGCCATATGACACAGACTGAGCTAGAAATGACGCTGCCCAGAAAAGTTATTATTTTTGGAATACAAAAAATTAAATTTGTTTTAAATGTTAATAATATCTTATATGTGTATATATATTCTTATATATATATTCTTATATACATATATAAGAAGCATATAAGCGTATAAGAAGTACATAAGAACATATAAGCTCTATATATGTATAAATATTTAGAGAGACATATAGAAATAAAGTAGATAGAGAATTACAATTCAAAGCTGTAATAAATGAGGAAATTGAAGAAAAAACCGCAGTATAGAAATAAACTTTAAAATAGTTAAGAAATGGGGTAAAATGATGCTCATAATGAATTTCAAAGTACAAGAGATTTTGTGTTGCTAGAAATATACAAATGTTGATAAACAATAAAATAACCCCCAAAATATAGAATCTAGTAAAATGAATAATGCGAAGGTAAAGAAAAACAGTAAAAAAATAGGTGAACAAATTCATTCTTAACAGAAATTTTCGGTCACATGTTATCAGGGAATAAGAAGCAGCTCATAACATACAATCAACTATTACCAGTCATGCTTCTGAGTGTACAGCTTCATGAAATAAATGAAAAAAATATTATCAATTAATAAAGTTAATATAAGGTCAACAACTACTCTCTTACTACTCTCTTACGTTTGACTGTACAAAATAATGAAAAATGAAACAAAGTGAATAATTGTGGATGAAAATTCTAGATGAAAAATTGTAAAAGAATGCATGCCTATGAAGAGGGATAAATGGCTATGAGTTTACTAATTTCCAAGGAAAGAGCTAGAAATCGATAAATAAACCTGTAAAATCATTGTACAGGAGTTACTCTAATTTTTCCTGATAAGTAATATAATCTAACCCAGTATAAATAAAATTATAAAATTTTTTTGAAGGTGTAATGAAATAAATTGCAGACAATTGGGGAAAGATCCTCAAAATATCAATTATGATTCGGGAGGTTCGAGTCCAGGCGAAGGCATTGATTATTTTTCATCTCTCATCCTTCAAATAAGACCTAATGTCTCTACACAATAAAATAAATAAATAAAACAATTACTAGGTCATATGCCCTAAAATGATAAAAATCCGAAAGCATAGAGGTGCCTATACACAAAACAGTCAAATTAATTTGCGAGGGCCTTGAATACGGACCCAAAAATTGTAAGTGGAATAATATCATCTTGTTTTAACCTTACGACACAAAAATATAACGTGCTAAAGAATCCAGCAAATGAGTAAAAGTAATCTTAAATGGTGGTAATGTGTATGGTGCTATTTTGCTAATGAGTGGAATAAAATTTAATTAGCAAAATTTAAATTCGACTTCAAAGTACTAATAACTGAAACTAAAACATTGGACGAAATAAAAAAACCACAACGAAAAGTTGGTATAAAGTTAAAATACACAGTCCAGTCACATTAATGTGACCATCTGTCAAAAGCCAGAATAACCACCTTTCGCAGAGCGGACTGCTGCGAGACGTGCAGGAAGAGAGTCACATAGGTCCCTGAAGGTGTTCTCTGGGATGTTGAGCCATGCCGACTCTAATGCCGTGGCCAGCTGCGCTAGATTACGCGGTTGAGGATCCATGGCGCGAACAACTCGATCGAGATGGTCCCACAGATGTCCGATTGGGTTTAAGTCAGGTGAGTTTG